>JAMKCH010022141.1:0-30855 GCA_023653785.1 Ophioderma brevispina
AAAAAACAGATTTGGTAGTCACAAAAATCGATCGTAAGATTCAAAAATTGCCCAAGAAACATTCATATGGGGATCGCCAAAACTTAGGGAAGAACTTAGGGACAAAATTGATTGAATGATGGCCAGCCGTACTAGTAAGAAAGAAATCACCCGATAATTCTAGGACAATATCGCTGGTGGTTGATTATAGATCCACAAACCTGATAACTTTGAAAGATTCTCATGCTTGCCCCGAATGAGATTCCATAGGATGCCTTGAGGGATTTGTTCTTTAGTACTTGGATTGGCAAAGTGGCTTTTGTAATTTGAAATGAGAATAGTTCTGTTGGTTAGTTGTCCCTTGTTTCTTTGGCCTTAGTAGTTTAGACTAATTGTGGCCACCTGCTTCAGTACCTGCTCCTCCTACCTTATTTCAGTTGTGTTTCCCTAAACAATAGTTAGAATGGATAGGTTGTTGAACCGCTACAGGAAGCCTATTTTTGAATTGCTTTACCCTTGCCAGAGCAAGTAAAGGTGGGTGCGCGATCGACAACCTCTTTCCCCCACTTACTCCATCAAAATGAGATTTGGTATCGGGAGAAAGTATGGTTTTCTCATTACCCCAGTGAAAAATTTCAGGCCCAAGAAAAATGTTTGCTTTTTAATGTTATTTTGATGTGATGACATCAAATATGGTCAAAGACATTAACAAACCCACCGTCTATATGGTCAATTTAGTACACATATTCTACTCTCCAAGCGGTTGGACTGATTTAACTTAAGTTGTATCAGATGTTTAGTGATTGCTTTACGTTGTGGAAGGAGGACAACCATCACATGAAAATCTGACATTGATTCGGGTCGCCCACCTTTACATAAACTCTGCAAAGTCGTAAGTGGAGGGTAAACCATTGTTGAGGTGAAGGTTGACCTCAAGTAGTCTGTATTCAATCAGTTGGCTTACTGCATTACTTTTAGACCAAACGAGAGAGGCAAACTGAGGTCTTGAGCACTTCTGGGAACTTGCATGCAATTGTCTATCATACTTGCAACTTCACCATTAATCCTGTCACTTTTTCAATGAGCTCAGGCTTGGTGAATGTCCTTCACCAAGTTAGTGATTGAACATTGTGATCAACTGTGTGTACATCAGATCATCAATGCCCTGATGATTATAAGTGTTGCAGCCAATGGGTGTGGATATGAATGTCAACCAAGGTGGTAAGTCTCGTCATTAATTCTGCATTTCCAATACTGTGATTGATTACCTTTGCACACTTTCATGATAACTTTGGTAGTTAAGTGTTATCAGTCTGTAAATTAATGTTTACTTACTGATACTGTTGATTGCAGTCACTGTAAGGGTTTTTGTGATGGCTCCTGTTTGGATCTGTGTTATTTCCCCGCTCTGCCTTCCATTCCCATTACCTTTTACTCATCCTCACACAAGTCTTGCACTTCCCTTTATTCTCTCCTACTACCTCACACTCCCTTACTCCCTCGCTCCCTCTTTCAATCCCTCCCTCTTCCTCTTCCAATCCCCGCCTTCCTCCTTCAATACCCTCCCTTTCTCCTTATGCAGGTACCATCTTGGTCAGTGGGTTATCTAGGGGGAGTGCTTTTGGGGTGCGTTTTGCCCCGGGGTTCATGCCAAAAATGCAAAAAAAAATTGTTAAAATCACCTATTTTCAGCTATTAGAGGTCCTTCCCCCACCCCC
Organism: Ophioderma brevispina; assembly: GCA_023653785.1. Classification (NCBI taxonomy): domain Eukaryota; kingdom Metazoa; phylum Echinodermata; class Ophiuroidea; order Amphilepidida; family Ophiodermatidae; genus Ophioderma; species Ophioderma brevispina. The sequence continues at coordinate 1,698 of JAMKCH010022141.1, forward strand.
CTCCCCCTTCAGTCCCCTTCAAAAACCTCAGGCCTGGATACGCCGGTGTTTGTGCTTATAAAGTATACCAGTTATGAGCTTATGTCCTAAGTGCTGCACTGTTAATTCTGTATCTATATGAACACACTTTTCATGCTGAAATATTTTAAATTGCAACGTCTTGGCACATGTAGAAGGATATTCACCAAAAGTTGGTCGATTTGAGTATCTTCTCCAACGTAATGGATGGGAGGAATTTCCGCTTGTTCTTTTTTAAATGTGGCCGCATGATACCAAGTTCTGGAAAAGTTGACCATGAGCTTTAATCATGTCAGTAAGAAAGCAAAAGATCATGGGATTAGCACAACCATAAGCACTAGGGGCCACAGCAAGTCATGTGATGCCACTATAACAGGGTTCTTAAGTGTGGTTTTGCCATTGCAGAACCTTTGCAAGTACATGGTGACTTGCAATTCAAACAAATAAGCCACATTAATGCAATTTGAATAAATGCCTGTGCTTTATTAGCCTACATAATTAAACAGAGTTAATAATGAATATTACACTCTGTGAAAGACAGTGGGAGGGAATATGTATACCTCTTCCCTGATCAAATGAACACCACAAATATTATTCCACAAATTTTAGCTCCATGGCTAAAATTTTGCTAGTTCTCCATCTCCATAATCTCTAATTTGGGTCAAAATTCAGTTCCTAAGTCCATCAAATTGGTAAAAAACAGTTCTGAAGACCATACTCTTGCCAAAATTCAGTGCCCAAGTTTGCCGCTTTGTTCCACACACCCCTACCCAAACTAAAGTTGACTTCCCCCGCCCTTGAAACCCTGTTAAAAGCATGTATATCAGTTAATGTCAAAAGTAATAGGAAAAGAGATACATATTTCATGTAAGCTTTTGGTTTGTATGTAGAATTAACTACAAGTGGCATGCAATGCATTTGTGTAGCACATTCTTAAGATATATATTTAGAGAATAAAGGTATGATTTGGGGAACCGGTACTCTCTTTTCGACGAATTGAAACCAAGGCGATACCATTATTTTAAGTGGAAGAACAAGGCCGGAGGCCAAGTTCTTCCACGCAAAAATAACGGTGTCGCCGGTTTCAATTCGTCGTAAGGAGAGTACCGGTTCCCAAAATCATACCTTTATTCTCATTCTTAAACAGCTTTAACATGTAAGGTCATCTTTAACTCAATTTCGCGATACTTTATGGCTTAAATACAACAAGAAAGGACTGCTACCACCCAGGGACAACAATCGAACAACCCGTTGACTGCAATGTTGGCAGGCGTGCGAACGTACCAAAACACAGTATGACGTGAGCGTTTCAACCGTAAAATAATGAAATGAAAACTCCCTAGGGCTAGCGTCTCAGATAGTGCCTTCCTTCTCGTTTGTTTAGATATAATATTTAATTTGTATTTTCGTCTATTCTTAGCCCCATTCGTGTCCACAAAATGCAACGGTCATTTTATCTGCCCATTTAACCTGACCCACCTACATAATTCCCCGTACTTCTCAGAACACGCCAAAAACTCTAAATTCACAATCGCAAATTCGATCTTTAAAATCCTTCATAAGTCCTTCATTTCTTACGATTCGGACTTCCATTTTAGCACGGAAAGTCACCAAACGTCCCTGTCCCCAAATCTAGGTCCAAATTCATTGCAAACTGATTATTTTCCGTAAAAACCACTTTAGAATAAGTTTGTTGTGTAGGACGCCATTTTTGTTGTTAGGCTAGCGTGTTCGCAATTCTTTGCATTCGTTTCCGGTAATTCCCTAAAACTCACACTATCTGCGGTGCTAGGCTCATTAGTTTCGAGATTATGTCCGGTTCAAGTATAAATTTAAAGCTCTTAAAAATTACCTTTGTTGTCAAATGTCATAGACTTTCAGATATTTTAAACACCATTATCAAATCTATAAAAGTATGTATTTGATAAAAACAGGGCTTTTGTCAGAGGTCTAGGACCAAGTTTTGCCAATCTCAGTTACCCTATGAGATTTAAGTATTCCGATTCCAGTGGTAAAACCACGCCCGCGCACTGCCACGCACGCAGCCCGTACACTGTCACGCCTAGAAAACTTGTAATAACAACTTCATAACTTTTTAAGAATCACTTCTGGGTAAAGTACCTGAAGGCGTGCAGCCGTGTTTTGCCGACCTGTTGAAGTTGCCAGATACTTTAAATTTTATCAGTCAATTGAGGTGAGGTACAACACTAAGGTACCTTAGGGCGAGGGATGGGAGCGACAAGGCAGAGTGTACCACCGGGATCCTAGTAGCAGGACACCCTCCTTTATTGGGGCAACCCATTGTGAGGTCCTGTCCGTGAAAAGACCCAACCGCTTCGGAGGCTTAACACCCCCTTTGTAGCGCTATCACTATGTCTTGACACCCCCATGAGCTGCGGAGGACTCGACCAGATGAGGTGGAGTACCACGCTTCGGAGGCTTAACATCCCCCTTGTAGCGTTTCACTTCTTCTCGCCAAGTTCTCCTCAATAGCCCCTCATTGAACCCAGATGGCTTTCTGATAAGCAGGCACCAAAATATTGTAAATATCTTTTGTATCTTTTATACCCTTTTATATTATGAATTCATTTTAAAATTCAATCGTTTAAAGTCATGTTTTATATTTGTTTTGAAACCGCTACGGAATGTTTGGACGAGCAACTCTCGCACCGTGTTTCCGCTCGCCCTCCCGTATGCATCAAGTTATTCTTATGTTTATAGAAGATTATTTTGTGCTCGCATCGTATATGTTTCAGGATAAATTCTGAATCTATCTTCTAAAATAATAGCTTGCAAGACAGCCAAGGGTCTAGGATATTGTATTAGGAATAAATCACGGTAATTTCTGAACTTACAATTTGAGCATCTTCCAGAGAAATATGGAATTATTCACCGGCTGACAAGCGTCCGAGACATAGTGCGATCGCGTATTGTTTTTATCTGTCCGGCGCACACTTACGCGCACGCTCACATGATCCAAAACAGCTGATTAACAGCTGATGCATTTAAACACGGCAGTTCCATACCAAAACAAAGTAATTTACTGTCGCTGTCATGAACCTTCAGCGATTTTCAGAATTATTTTTATGGAATGAACTTTGTAGAATTATTATTTTAATTCTGGCTTGGAAAAGCCTAGCTGGCATCTTAGATTCAAACAAGTTCCCATTTCAGAACATTTCAGAACTCTTAATGTTTTTATAAAATCTTGAAGTTATGACTTAATAGTAATTCAATCGGAATGCTTGGCCTCGGTTGAGAGATTGGCTTGATATTTCTTTTTGTGCGATCAGTCTTTGTACAACTTGAAGAATACAGAGGTTTACTTACACCTGCAAATAAAACATCAGTATTTTAAGATCACGACAACCATAAAACATTTCTGTCTGCAATTACTGTTGTAATTTAATCACATGATATTAGCTAATAAAGATAATAAAGAACAAGAGTGATCTTTAGACTCGTTGTTCGAGTTGAACCAGTTGATGTCGCATCCTTGGAACATCTTGCTACCATAGACAAATTCGTCAGCCATCTCCTACCAGAGTCCACAGTTTGTATCCTTGTTTTTTGAGGTCAAGCTATATATTTTTATGACAAGCTATATATTTTTATGACAAGTAGATAAAAGCATGGGTTGATTCTTACAAATTTATATGCTCGCTACCAAGGTTTTAAACATGCTTTTTCTCATATCATTAATTCCGCTCAGGCTTACGTATCTCGCTACAATAACATCAATATGCAGCGCGTACTTCCTGGGTTCAATTGTCGAATTGAACCCGGGCATCAGCCAATGAAATTGCTTACATTTTCACAGCTGTTTAAGAATCACTAATAAGGTGTATTTAGATATATAATGTGGTCACATTGAACACAAACACTTCAGATTGTAAAGTGCTTGTGAACCCTCATTAAAGGCTGACTCGGATTTCCCAATGATGGCGCCCACAATTTTCTGACAAATTATGTTTTTTGCATATACATAACAATGCTTGTCCAAATTCTAATCACTGTGTGAAATAGCTTAGCTCAAATCGATGTCCTTCATATACGTTGATGCAGTGTGACGTCAAAATCGATCGTTTCCAGACCAACTGGCTCACGCTAACCAGATTCTGAACCACAATCAAAGTGATCACAATACAAACTCAATGACTCGTTTAAAAGTGTGCCAACCCCATGTGAACCGGTGACTATGGTATGACGTATTCACTGACAGCAAATAGAAGATCACAACTTTGTTTTAAAATTCTGGATCTGGAATTTAAGTTATACACAGTATCTTACGGTAGTTATACTATACATAAATGTTTACGCCATCAAAAAATGACAAAATCTGATTCATCTCAAACTTTTGAATTGAGCATTTTAGGTGACTATCTTTAGTTCTAGTAGACTTTTTAATTAACACACAAAAAATATATTTCAAAATCTTTGAGTCAGCCTTTAATCAGAGAATGACTTAAAGTGACAGGAGGTATTTTTTTGAGGGGGAATGACACAATTTTCATAAAATAAAATTGCATTGATCGGTTGTAGACAACCTTCCGAGAATGTTTCCAAAAGGTGTATTGGCTAAAACAAGTACAAAAAGAAAAACAGCAAACTTTGTTTGAATTGCCCACTATTGTAATGTCCCTGTAGATGAGGGGGACATCAATGTTCAAAACACCAAGTCAGCACCTGGTCTACTGACATGTAGAGGTGCGAATAATAGCCATACAGTTACACCATTCAATCGCCTTATCATGCCTGATTTGAGCGCAAATTTTAAAAGCACAAGCCCTGCAGGTGCTCACAACATACTGCCGGGCAGGGCTTTGTTCAATTCCCGGGCAGTGACAGTCACATGTCAAACTCATCATAGAAAGTGTTGGCTTTGATATTCTGTCTTTGAACACAACAGAAAATACTAAATTCATCATCTTATTACATAGGACGGTGTATAGCTTATTCACTTCAGGTGTGATTCTAATACATTGGTAAGCATTCAAAAATATGCAAAAAACCCAGGTTTGAAAAAAAAAATTGGTGGCGCTTCTGGAAAATGTCCTAATGTCTCTTTAATAATCTGCAAACAAATGCTCGTATACACGCATGCATTTATCATATTGCATAACCTTGGCCACAATATTTCCAAACAGTTTTTTTTTTTTAAGATTCAAATTTGGTCTGTTTAGTGTTGCGTTGGATGGCCATTGTAACTCAGGATAACTTTGTCCAGCACCAGGTGAGACATGGATGTAATGTCAAGTGGAACACAGGCTGACCCTTTGCTATCCAATATGGCTGGATGCAAGTCAGCAACAAATACCAGTGGGAAGACCAGGTAAGAGGCAGTGGAATACTTAGTGTAGTTACGAGAAAAAAAGTCACAGCTGTTTGACCCCATGCAAATTGTCTCTTTTATTTTTGAGCAATTTTAAGCGAGTGGCGACAAATTTTGACAACCCTGATATAAGTAGGGTATGCAAGAAAAGGGGCTTAAGAGCTAAAATCAGAAAAAGAACATTGTGGGGAATCTTGCCATTATAGGCCTACAAAGGTCGAAAATTTGATGTTATAGCGCCCTCTATGTACATTTTCCATAGAGAGACGTGTTTGTTATTAAAAACTAGATTTTTAGGGGAAAACTCATATTGCCCGCAATGAAAATTTGGTTTAAATTTACCCAATGATGAAGTTCCAGTGGTTATAAATATTCCAATTAGTTGTCAAAAGTTGTCCTGTTGATATTTTTGTTGATCCTGGTTTTTCATAATAAATGAGACTTCAAACAGTGGGTAGCACGAAGTAACATTTTACATACCAATTAACCAATTTCTTTTGTTATTTTGCCTTCATGGACTTTTGGATCTGCTATTTTACACACATCTGCTTTCAAGGTTATTTTAATCTCAAATCGTGGCCACATCTTTTCTTGCCACTCTGATTATTTCACCAGTGGATCCTTTTGTTGAGGCTTTGGTCGGCACTCTATCAAGCCCTTTTAGTTCTCCCGGGCCTTTCCCACTCCTCTCCTTCAGTATGAGTGGTTCATTATTTTACTATTTTTACATCGGTCGCCAATAGAACCTTAAAGGGATTAGCAGACGATATAGCGAGAGAATCGAAAAATGGGGAAATACAATTTTTACACTTATAAATCATGGATAAGTGTGTACAATTCCAGGTAACTGCCTCTAATGTAGAAACAAACCACCAACTAGTGAAAAAAATGAAGTATTTGAAGAAAATTGTAGACCGTGTCCCGCAAATAGACAAACAGCCGGATGACGTCTCAAAATCTACAACTAAAAACAGCTGGATTGTGGTTTACACTCGCACAAAATAAACAAAGATCAATAATGTTTGTGTTTGAGGTCAAAACTGAATTGATCATGGTGCAACAATAATCACGGCTGACAATCTGGGCTATGTCAACGCGAAAGGCTTTTGATCTCAAGTCGGAATTTTGATTCGCACGTATAGAACTAAAGATTCAGATTGTATAAAGTATGCTTTTTTTAATACCGGATTTTCAAGCCAACCACTGGCAGTTATGTTTGCATATCATGCCAGTAAAAAAATACAAAATATGATTTTGGTGATTTTTTCGATGTTTCGGATTAGCAAATCGCTGTTTTGCTAATCCCCTTTAGTTGAGACTTGATTAATTATGTTCTTATTAGAATGCCCTCTGCCCACCCCTAGGCCACCCCAAAAAATCAAGGGTGCTGTGAATTTCACTGAGTTAAATCCTCATCCGCAGTATTACTGAGTGTTGACGGGAACAAACCGGATTTAAATTTTTGGTTTTTTAACTAACAGCTAACACTAACATTATACTTACAATTCAGATGTAAATTGAGTGCATATCAATTGTAGTTTCATAAAATGGCATTCCAGTGATGAGCCCGATCAATGTATTTTCCATAAAAGGCATTTCCAGTGCCCAATTTTACCTCAATTCTGCCATGTTTCAATGGGGGATGACATTATTGAAATAGACACCCAAAAATGATCCAGAGCAACTGTGTTCCAGTCAATCTAAATGAATTAGAATATCCAGGGACCAAGTTTCAATGTTATGCGAATAGCCAACATGATCAGCTGGTGAGCTTGATGAACCCATGCACAGATGAAATGATATTTTTTCTCTGTCCTCATCTAAGGTATTTTGGTATGATTGTTTTATTTCTACAGATCTTCATCGTGTATACTAGCAGCTGAGTTCATATGAGACAGCATTACATATCAATAGCTTGAGTCTGTCTGATGCAGGCACCTATACCTGTGTAGCAGGGAGACTTAAAAGACTGCGTGCAACTCTAACCATCAATGTCAGAAGTAGTAGCTTTACATCATTATTAAGTGATGAGTTATTATCATCATTCTTACTCTTGCACACTTTCCAGAAAAGATTTCAAACCAGTAAAGGAGTCAGTAAATCTGAGCCACAACTCCTAGTGCAAACAGGCTTTACATCTCAAGTTTTAGTTCCCATTTTTTGGTAGTAAAATATAACAAACGTTTTTATCTCTATATTGATTGAAGTTCATAAAATGAGATTGTAACAAGTTGATTGATAGAGTGGGATGGTAAAGAAGTGGATGATTGAGTTAAGGGATATTGCAATTGTGTATTTAAAATTTTAAGGGGCATTTCGGGATCCACAGCCTGTCACGACTTACCTAAAAAATTAAGTTTTTATATCATCCGAACCGTTAAAGTGACAGGAGGAAATTTTTTGAGGATGCAAATTTCTCTCAAAGTGCACTGGATCGATGTAGACCACCTACCAAAACGTTTTTCGAAGATGTATGGACAAACAAGTAAAAAAGAAAACCGCAAACCTCTTTTTGAACTTGCCTACTACGTAACTTCCATAGAACACTGTGCTGTAAACTTCTGTCGTGGCATGACAAGACGTACTACATCATCGTTCTTATTAAATAAAGACTGCACGTGTTCGGCTTACTCACTTCAGGTGTGATCTAATACATTGGAAAGCATTCCAAATATGCAAAAAAACGGGTTCAAAAAAAACTTGGGGGCGCTTCTTTCTGGGGAAATCTCCTCATGTCTCTGGAACATTAGTAATCCATGTGTACATAATCTTGCGGTGCAAATTCAGTTGTGTCTGTAAAAGGAAATTCGCAAGTTTGTATTTTCTGTCCCGAAACGGATGGAAAATGATAGCATAGTGGCCTATGGGACCGTGGGAAAAAAACAGGCATGTGCTCATACCACAAAACCGCATGGTCGGGAGTTAAACTAAAAAATTTTGTGAATAAGCTTTTCTCAAGGATCATTTAGGTGAACAAGAAAAAGAGAAGGGGCTGAAATCACTTGAAAATGCACCTTTAATGGGAAGATGCAACATAATGATGTAATTAGCAATAATAAACTCCTGTATGAAAAAGTAGCTAGTATCCTGGGGTTAGTAAAAAGATAATAGGTAAAAGAATAATATGACCCTATGTTTACCCCCCACTATACACCTCCCTTTATAGTTTGTCCCATCCCAAGTAGGAGTGATGTCCGTCTTTCGTTGTTAATGTTAAACATGTGCCATTCACGGTAATTCACAGGTTATCGTGCATACATTGTCCCGTGCAAACTCTGACACAAAATAGCTGTGCGAAAGAGTTTGATGAATCATTCTTACAAAGTTACAGCAATTGGTGTCTTCACATACCTTGTATGGCAGGACCACTGTAAATTATTCAATAGACCATGTCTAACAGTTAAATATTTGGAAAGCATGGGGAGGGGGAGGCGAAGAGGAGGGGGGAAGGAAGAGATAGGCGGTGCAAAATCCCCACCATTCCCAGACTCCCCCATAAGACACTATTTCCTTTTCTCGACTATCAGTTTGTATTGTTTGAGCTAACCTATAGTCTAGCTTGTACCCTAGTTCCTCTAACCTATCCCACTACCTCCCCTCCATCATCTCCACCACATCGCGTTTACTCACGCTTTCTCATCGCTCTAACTCCGCTTTAGCTACCTCCGTCTATCTTCCTCACCCCACTATTTTACTACCCCCTCTCCCCTTTTATCAAGATATAGACCTGCTCACAACTCCTACTCCTTCATCCCTTTCATCCGTCAATCCCCCAGCCCATTCAAAACTCACCATCAATCCACAACGATTTGGACTCGAATCCTAGCTTCTTCTATCCTCAATCGCCTCAATCCTCCCCCCCGCTATGACCTTTTTTGTCACTCTCGCTCCCTCAATCCCACTTCCCTTCCTACCTTATACCAATACTCTGGATCTCTCCCAGTAGCCGCCTCTGACATATACTCCCTCTCTCGAAAAAAGAACCTCTTCCGATAACCGTCCGCTTTCTTTTTTCGCTCTTCACCCTCTGACCGTCCCTAACATGCCCGCCCTGAGGCCCACCTGATACTTACGCCCCTTCCCCTCCTCGTCTCAGCCCTCCTCTCGCCCTCACACTATTTCCCAGCCCAGAATTCCCTCCTAATAATTGGGAATAACTTCTCCCCTAGCCTCCACGCCTCCTCCCTCACACTCACACTCTCCCTCGCGGACATTCATTCTCCCATTGCAACCACACCCCATCAACCGTACTTCCCCATACCCCTCGATTGAACACCACTTCGTAAGTCCCGACCCATTCTCCTTCCCCCACCCTTTCCCAAAGTCAGCCTCCTGCAGAACTCCAACCCCGCACTTAATGCCGCTCGCCTGCAGGATCCAATGTGCTTCTTTCTCCCCCCCTTTCACAGCTGCTCCACCCACGCACCCGCCCCACCCGCCTTAATCACCTCAACGCATCCCCTCCTCCTCCCATCCATTCTCCCCTTCCATCCTACCCCTCCCCTCAATGGCGTTTCCCCCCTTCACCGCGTATCCATCCCCACCCCCTTCCCTCTTTATTTACCCTCATCTCTGTTCTCCGTCCACTTCTGCTCCCATAACCTGATCGTTCCAACCCTCACCTCACACCCCCTCCTTCCATCCCCATTCCTCTATCACCTATCTCTTACTTTCATCATCCCCCCACCACCACCCACCCTAATTCCCATCCACCGTCCTATCTACCACATCCACATCCTAACTTACCCCTCACCCTCACCCACTAAGAACCACCACCCCACAGCCTAACCACGCTAACCATCCGTGCCCCCCCCGTCCGTTCATGCACGTCCTATTACTGTCGCTTTTGGGCTATTCGTCCTCTTCTTCCCACCATCATCCTCATCTCTTTGTATATCCCCCTGTCCCATCCACTATGAATACCCCTGTCCCCCCTTATCCCCCCTCTTACTCCCCCCTCATCTTGCCCCCCCCCCACCAATCGGTGGTCCTCCATACACGTCCTAGTCCTTTATCCCATCTTTAAACTTCTCCCACTCACTCCTCTCCTACCCGCCCCTTGCCACCCTTCCCCCCCCTTTCTCTAACCCCCCCCCTCTCTTCCCCCCTCTTCAGTATTCCCACAACCTCTCCCCTACCCTTATCTCCCCCCCGTCCCCCCTCTTCCCCCTCTGCCCTTCCGCTTCCTATAACCCCCGGTCCTGTCCCCCCCTACCGCCCTTCCTCTAAAACACGCCCCTCTCCATCTCCCCTCCCCTCTCCTTTCATCCCTCCTACCCCACCCACCCCCCCTTCCTGGCCTTATCCCCAAGTGCTGACTAAACACTTATCCCTTTCTCCTTCGCCTCTTTTCCCCGTCCCTTTCATCCAACTCTTCGCTTTTTTCCCCCCTCCCCCCTCCCACCCCCCCACCCTTCCCCTTCTCTAAAACCACATGCCCCTCACTTCTTACCGCCTCCCCTCCCCTACTACCTCCGTTCTCTCAGGTTTTTCCTGTTACTCTCACCGTTAACACTTCCCTACTAAACTCTTTCTGCACACTCTCTGCAATCTAGCCAATCTAACTCCTCCCCGCGCGAATCACTTGAACCGTGTTCAATTGCATCACTCCTTCCCCCTTTTCCACCACACCCCCACTACCTACTTCCCACTCTGCGGCCAATGACCCGAACGTCCCGCTGCACCCGCCCTCCGATCCCACCTCTTCCGCTCTAACCTGTTAAGCCTATACAACGTGCTGCCTTTCCATGTCTTCCCTCTCCGGTACACCTTCCCTCACCGCACGACGTTTTGTATCCGTATAGACCACCCTTTCACCCTTCTTCGAGCTTACCCCATTCCATCACGCTTCCCTCGATCTCGCAAAAACGCCCATCTCTTCCCCCACCCTGGTCTCTTTACCATACTATACACTACTCCGACCCCAATCACCATAGCCTCCATTCCCCTTCTCTTCAGACCCTTCCTTTGATCCCCTCCGACTGGTCTTCCAACGCGCTCCTCTCTACCCCCCCCGCAGTATCCCGCTCCTGACCTCAATCCTCACCCTAATCCCTCCTCATACGCCCCTGGTCCCATGACCGCTCTGTAGCGCATCTCTCCTATACTCGGCCCCCTCTCAATGGCACAATGAATCCCAAATCCAAAATGCAGCACTTTACATACCCCACTCCACCCGCAACCCACCTTCCAAAAATATTGGTTACTATCAACCGCCCGAGTCGCCAGGATACTTTATTTGGACAGAACAAAAAAAGGGGCCAGTGTCCCAATTGCATTGACGTGCGTAGATCTGTCGGGAGATGTGTTCAGATGACTATGAATGTCCATGGAAGTGAGAAATGTTGCAGTAATGGATGTGGGCATGTCTGGTAACACCAGGAGGTGGCAATTGTCTGTGTGTATATTTGGAAGACTACCCAACAAAAATGACATACGAATGAACAGGAACGCCCCTGCCTTTGTGTGTGCTGAAAATAAGGTCACTTTTTAGTCTTTTGTATATCGACGTATGACATCTTTTTTTAATGCCAATTTTGGTATAAAATTTTTTTTTTTTTTTTAAAAATGTTAAAAATTGTCTGTAAAGTCAAAAAATTTTCAAGAGTGTTTAAAAAATTGAGGACCAAAATGGCAAATATGTGTTAAATTTCGCCCAAAATCTACATATTTGTATAGCTGTGGATCCCTTCTTGGCCAAAATTGGTATGAAAAACTATATGTCCTGCCTTCCCCAGACTTTTCTTCTTGGCAGAAGGTCCTACCGAGAACCAAACCCCCTCTCTTTCTCCTTCTCCCTCCGATAGAGGAAAAAGAGAAAGAAAAAAACGGAGAAAGAATAAAGAGAAACGAAAAAGCGAAAGAAAAAGAAACGGCAGAATCAAGAAAAGTAGGAAAGAAAATGAAGGAGAAAAGAACAAGAGAAAGAAAAGACGAAAAGGGAAAAGAAAGAGAACAGAAAGAGACTAAGAAAAGAGCAAAGAAAAGGGAGAAACGAAAGAGGAAAGAAAGAGAAGAGGAGAAAATGGAGAAATGGAAAAGGAGTAAGGAAAAAGGAGAAAGGGAAAGGAGAGGGGAAAAGGAGAAGGAAAGAGAGGAAGAAATAACGGGAAAAGATAAAAGGAAAAAGAGAAAGAAAAAGAGAAAGAGGAGAGAAAGGAAGACGAAACAAGAAGCAGACAAGGAAATAAACGGGAGCCAAGGGAAACATGTAACAGCTTGAAACTTAGAGGCCAAGTACCGAAAAGAAAAGGAGGAAAGAAAAGGGAAAAAAGAAAAAGAAAAGAAAAGACAAAGGGATGAAAGCAAGAAAAAACTCACAAAGAAAATAGAGAAAAGAAAAAGAAAGGAGGGAGAAAAAAAACAGAAAGAGAGCCGAGAAAAGATACAAGAAAGGAAGAAAGAGCGGGAGAATGGGAGAACGCAAAAGAGAAAGGAGCGAAAGGCGAAGAAACGGGAGCGAAGCGAGAAAGGATGAAGAAAAGTAGTGCCAAGAAAAGGAGAAAGAGAAGGAAAGGAAGAAGAGAGAAAAGAAAGAAGATAAGTACAAGGGAAAAAAAGGAGAGAACGAAAAAGACAGAATAAAAATTGCTGTCTCAATATAAATATAACGACAATATGACATCACATATATATATACTAAAATATTACAATAGTATCTAAAACGTATTATCCCCCAAACATCGACCTATCCATCCAATAACAATCTCCCGCTCCTTCCCCCTTACCTCTCCTCACCTCACCTTGCCCTCACATAGCCACAACAATAAAATCCCCTCTCCCTACCCTTCCCCCCCCCTCCCTTTCCCATTCCCTTCCCACCATGACATTAGTATTACATTCAGTACTACAAAATAACGTTGTGTTTGCAATGAAAAGGTTTTTTAACTACACAAAAATAGAATTGGATCTAACTTTTGTGGGTTCTTGGCATTGATTTCATTATCTCGTAGGGAAGTGAAAAAATGTTCCAATTTGATTGGTGTGTATTGCTTATTCAGCTTCTAAGGCAGGTACTTTGTCCTGTAGTGATGGAAGTGTGTTGGTATTGTGCAGAGTGTGTAAACAGACTATGGATTGTAATGGTTTTGGTAAATGTTGCTCGAATGGATGTAGGTCATGTGTGTACAAAATCCAGGTAATAAAAAGATCACCGCATTCTTGATTTAATTTAAACTAAATATATAGTAACAAAAATAAAACAACAAAACAACAAAGAAGGGCCTGTGCAGTTTTCCACACAGGAGGAAATCGGAGTTTTACAAAGGGGAACCCAAGCCTGTTGACCCATGAATTGTCTGGTCTTTTATTTTAGAACAATTTAAGCAGTGGCGACCACATTTTCACCAACTGATATAATAAGTAGGGACATGCAAGAGCTAAATCTCTGCAAAAAATTTAGGAAAAAATCATGACAGAAACCTGGCCAGTTTAGGCCTACAAAGGTCATGCGTTCTATGTTATACGCCCTCAATATTGCCATTTTCCCTAGAAAGATGTGGTAAAGCTAGATTTTTAAGGAAAAATTATATTTGCCTGAAAGAAATTTTATGTTAAAATTACACAGGATGTAGTTAGTGGAAAATCTAATCCAAATGAGTTGTCAACTCGGTCGCCATTCATAATTTGTGTTTGTTTTTGGTTTGTCGTAATTTAAACTTTCAAACAGCTGTGGACCAAAGAAGAGTATGCATTGAGAACAAAATCTGTTTAGGAATGAGCCACCCGGGTCTCCTCTCGTGTCTTCGACTTCGTTGTTCTGCCAGAGCATCCTCTGGGTTCTCCCCTCTGGTAGATTCCTCGGTGGTTTACCACTTTGGTCTACTTTTGGGCAGGTTTTGACTCTGGCCCGATCTGATGGAGTGCTAGTTTATTATTTATCTAAGCATTTGAACTGCTCTTCGGTTGCCGGGTGCTGGTGCCCCCCCGGGGAACCGGGGCTCCCGGTTTTGCGGAGGTCTGCCTCGATCTTTCCTCGGTGGTTCTGTCTGCTTCCGAGTCTAGGCCTGAATCGTCCCTCTCCTGTCTGCGACAGCCTGAGGTGGGATTTTTCGCTTATTTTTTGAGGCTCGTTTAGCTGTCTCCGAACGTCCATTGTTTGGATCGTTCTGTCTTCTAGCTCAGCCTCCCACAGTTAAGGTGTTTGGTTCGTCTTCGGTAACGTTGGCTCGTTCCATTGACTCCTGTTAGGCGTCTGTCCCCTACCCAAAGCTAGCTCCCCTTGGGATCTGTTTTGTCGGGATCTCTGTGCGAAGCCCCCATTTTCCTTTGGGTGCGGCGTCGCCCTAGTCCTCGCCTTTATTACACCTTTCGGTTCCCCTTTTCCCGGATGGATTAGCTCGGAGAATTTCTTCTTTTCTTCTCCTTGTATCTTTTTCTTCGGGTCAGGTTGGACTTATCTCTCATCATCCCCCCCACGGGGCCTGTGCCTTTTTTTGCCTTCATTCAGTCTCTCAACCTTTATCTCCTCCGTGTCTTTTCCCGTTGGGTTTTAGCTGTGGTGTTCTGCGGTCCCCCTCTCTAGGGCCCGCTCCTCTGTTTTTTTGGACCTGCCTTTGCCGCAGAGTGCTTCTGGCCCTTTTTCTAGGGCCCACGTCGCATTCCAGTCTCCTTCAAGAGCTCTTCTTTGCCTATTCCATTCCTTAGGCTTTGGTTGTTCTCCTGCGGGTTTCTCTCGGCTCCGGCCTCCTCTCCAAAACTTTGGCTAGGTTCATTTAAAAACACATATAATCTGAGGTCCTGTTACTCACCCTTGGTTTACTCCACTGTCTAGGTGGGTTAAATGGGCTTCCTAACTTTTGGAATCTAGATTCCCTGTGTGGTTGTGTGCTCTGGCGTTTTTTGACTCAGCCTTTGACTGCATCCATCGCCTCTCTCTGAGATATCCTGCTCCACCTCCGACTGAGTGTGCTTGTCTGGTGTTGATTGAAAAATATTTCATTTCAACGGTGGTTAATGGCATATGTTTCAGTCACCATTGGTGTAAAGGAAATCAGTTCAGTATAATGATTTATTCAAAAACAGACATTATGTGTGTATAAATCATCTAACTGACTCCTGATTTCCTTTCCAGTTGACTTCCCGCTCCATGCCCCCCCCACCGCATGATATGGGATGTGTGCGTCCGTGTGGGCTATGGGCCAAAACTGAATTGGGGAAGAAGGGATGGTCGACAGGGTGGACCTGGGGTCACTGGTCAGTCCATTCGCTTTTTTAGGGGTGCTAAAATGGTATTTTGTGGTCATTCATTCTGAGAAGTGAAATGCATATGTTTCATCAACATTGGAAAGGAAATCCGGCTTCAGTTAGATATTATATAAAACATAATGTTTTTTTGAATAGTTACAACCAAATAGAACTCGGTAAACTCAAGGTTTCCACTGGCCGCTTAATCCAAGGATTTCAAGCAAACCACTAGCAGGTTATTTTAGCACATCCATAGCCAGTCACAAAATACCAAAAATAACGAATTTTTAGTGATTTTTTTGATGTTTCGAATGAGCAAATCGCTGCTTCCCCCATTTAAACATATACTTACAAATTCAGATGTAAATTGAGTGCATATCAAGTGTAACTTTTCATAAATGGCATTTCCATGGATTGAGCCCAGATCAATTGTATTTTTCATAAAAAGGCATTTCCAGTGGCCACTTTTACCCTCATTTCTGCCAATTGTCTTCCTTGGGGTAGGAAAGGCCATCTGAAATAGAAACCCCAAAAATTTGATCCAGATGCAACTGGTTTTCCAGTCAAATCTAAATGAATAGAATATATCCAGGGACCTAGTTTCATCGCTTTCCATGTTATGCGAATACCAACATGATCAGCTGGTGAGCTTGATGAACCCATGCACAGATTGAATGATTTTTCTCGTTTCCTGTCCTCATCTAAGTATTTTTGGTATGATTGTTTATTCTACAATCCTTTCATCGGGTGGTATACTAGGCAGCTGAGTTTCATATGAAGGACAGCATTTACATCTCAATAGCTTTGGGAGTCTGTCTGATGCATGCACCTATACCTGTGTAGCAGGGAGACTTAAAAGACTGCGTGCAACGCTACCATCAATGTCGAAGTTATGTAGCTTTACATAATTATTAAGTGATGATTTATTATCATTCATTCTTACTCTTGCACACTTTCCAGAAAAGATTTCAAACACTTAAGAGGAGTCAGTAAATCTAGACCAAACTCCTTATTGCAAACAGGCTTTACATCTCAAGTTTTAGTTCCCCATTTTTGGTAGTATAAATATAACAAACGTTTATCTCTATATTGGATTGAAATTCATTAAAATGATATTGTAACAAGTTGATTGATAGAGTGGGATGGTAAAGCTAGTGGATGATTGAGTTTAAGGGATGCAATTGTGTATTTAAAATTTAAAGGGGCATTTCGTGATCCACAGCCTCGTCCCCGACTTACCTAAAAAAATTAAGATTTTTATATCATCCGAACCGTTAAAGTGACAGGAGGAAATTTTTTGAGGATGCAAATTTCTCTCAAATTGCACTGGATCGATTGTAGACCACCTACCAAAAACGTTTCGAAGATTTATTGGACAAACAAGTAC
Organism: Ophioderma brevispina; assembly: GCA_023653785.1. NCBI lineage: Eukaryota > Metazoa > Echinodermata > Ophiuroidea > Amphilepidida > Ophiodermatidae > Ophioderma > Ophioderma brevispina. Next base: position 18,620 of record JAMKCH010022141.1, read on the forward strand.
AAAAGAAAACCGCAAACCTTGTTTTGAACTTGCCTAACTATCGTAACTTTCCCCATAGAACACTGTGCTTTAACTTTCTGTCGTGCACGACAAAAAGTACTAAATCATCGTCTTATTACATAAAGACGGCGTATTCGGCTTACTCACTTCAGGTGTGATCTAATACATTGGAAAGCATTCCAAATATGCAAAAAAAAACGGGTTCAAAAAAAATTGGGGGCGCTTCTTTCTGGAAATCTCCTCATGTCTCTTTAACATTAGTAATCCATGTGTACATAATCTTGCGTGCAAATTCAGTTGTGTCTGTAAGAAATTCGCAATTTTGTATTTTCTGTCCGTAAACGGATGGAAATTATAGCATAGTGGCCTATGGGACCGTGGGAAACAGGCATTTGCTCATAACACAAAACCGCAAGGTCGGGATCAACTAAAAAATTGTGAATAAGCTTTTCTCAAGGATATCTAGTGAACAATGAATAAAGAGAAGGTGCTGAAATCATGAAATGCACCTTTAATGGGAAGATGCAATTAATGATGTAATTAGCCAATTAATTTAAAATCCTGTATGAAAGGCAGTAATGTCCTGGGGTAAAAGAATATATATGACCCTGATGTTTACAAATATACACCTCCCTGTTATAGTTTGTCCATCCCAAAGTAAGGAGTGATGTCATTATTTCGTGTAATGTTAAACATGTGCATCACGGTAATTCACAGCTGTTATCTTGAGCATACATTGTCACCGTGCACAACTCACACAAAATAGCTGTGCGAAAGTGATGACATCATTCCTTACAAAGTACAGCACTTGGTGTCTTCACATACCTTGTATGGCAGGACCACTGTAAATTATTCAATAGACCATGTCTAATTAAATATTTTGAAAGCATGGGTCTTGTGTATTGAATCTGGTTTTCCTGCATAGGCAGTGGAAGATAGGGCTGGGGGGGGAGCAAATCCTCCTAAAATCTCCTGTCCTCTATACTGACAGTTACATCACAGGTTTTATCATCTGTAGGTAATAATGATAGTTAAGGCTAGATTGTCATTATGAAAATAAATGCTACTTCTTTGACAGGCCCCAAACAAGGCCAGTGTCCCATTGCATCTGACGTGGCTGTAGGCATCTGTCGGGAGATGTGTTCAGATGACTATGCATGTCCTGAAGTGAGAAAATGGTTTGCAGTAATGGATGTGTGGCATGTCTGTGGTACCACCATGTATGTGTAATGTCTTGTGTATATGTTGGAAGACTACCCAACAAAAAATGACCATAGAGGATGTGTGCAAATAAGGGTCATCAATTTTTAGTCTTTTGTATATGATGATGACCGTTTCTTTTTCAATGCCAATTTTGGTATAAAATAGGGTCACTTTTTCAATGTGCCCACTTGTCTGAAGTCAAAAATTTTTCAAAGAGTAAAAAAATTGAAGGACAAAATGGCAAATTTGTGTTAATTGTTTGCACCAAATCTACATATTTGTATAGCTGTGGATCCCCTTCTTTGGCAAATGGATGGTAAATATATGGGTCTGCTTCCAGAACTCTGGTCATCATTTTCCTACCCGGACCAAACCCCCTCTCTTCTCCCCTCCCTCCCCTCCCCCTCTTCCCTCCCCCCCCTCTCCCTCCCCTCTCCCCCCCTACCCCTCTCCCTCCCCTCCCCTCATCCCTCCCCTCCCCTCTCCCCCTCCCTGCCTCAACCCTCTCCCTCCCCTCCCCTTCCACCTCCCTCTCCCTCCCCTCTCCCTCCCTCCTCCCTCCCCTCTCCCTCCCCTTCTCTCCCTTCCTATTTTCCACTCCCCCTTGCTCTCTCCCCTCTCCTTCCCCTTCTCCTTCCCTCGCTTCCTCCCCTCCCCCTTGTCCCCTCCCCCTTCCCCCTCTCCCCTCCATCTCCCATTCTCTCTTCCTTCCTCTCCTCTCCTCGCTTCCCCTCCCCTCTCCCTCCCCTCCCTTCCCCTCCCCCCCATCCCTCACCCTCTCCCCTCCCTTCCTCCCTCCTCCCTCTTTCTCTTTCGTCTCACAGCCCTCCCGCTCCCTCTCTCCATCTCCCTCGCCCCTCCCCTCTCAATTTCTCTTCTATCCCTCCACTCTACCCTCCTTACCTTTCTCCTCCCCTCCTCTCCCCCTTCTTTTCCTCCCCTCCCTTTCTTCTCCCCTCTCCCTTCATCACCTTGTGTTCCCTGTGCCTCTCTGTCCCGTACCACCTCCCGCTCCCTTCCCTTAGGCCCGTCCCCTTCCTCTCCCTCCCATCCTCCACTCCTCCTACACCTCTCCCCCTTTCTTTCTCCCTCGTCCCCTATTCTTTCTCCCTCTCCGCGGTCTCCCTCTCCCATCGGCTTCCCTCCCCTCTGCGCTCCCTCCGCTCCCCTCTCCTCTCTTCTCGGTTCCGGATCCCCTCTCTAGTCTCCTTACCCTCTCCCTTCTCCCTCCCCTCGCCTCTCCCTCTCCTTCCGCTTCCCGTCCGAGATCTCCCTCCCCTCCCCCCTGCTACCTCACCTCATCCCTCCCACCTCCCCGGAACCATGAGATGCCCCTCTCCCTCCACCCTCTCCCCTCCCCCCCCTCCCCTACCACTTCCTCCCATTCCCTCCCACCCCTTACATTAGTATTACATCAGCTACTACAAAAATCAGTGTGCATGAAGTAATACCAAAAAATATGCAAAAATTAAAAAACGTCAGTACAAGCAAAATTAACCTATTATCTTTATTAATTTAAAAATTTTCCAATTTGATTGGTTGTTGTATTTCTTATTTCAGCTTCTAAGGCAGGTAAGTGCCGTAGTTGATGGAAGTGCTGTATGGTATCTGTGCAGAATGTGTCAACATCCTATGATTGTAATGGTTTTGGTAAATTTTGCGCGATGGATGTGGTCATGTGTTTACAAATCCAGGTAAAAAATCACCGCATCTTGATTTAATTTAAAATAAATATATAGTAAAAAATACCACAAAACAACCCAAAGAAGGGCCTGGTGCAGTTTTCCACACAGGAGGAAAGGAAATCGGAGTTTCCCAGGGGAACCCACAGCTGTTTGACCCCATGCAAATTGTCTCTTTATTTTAGAACAATTTTAAGCAGTGGCGACAAAACTTTGACAAGTGATATAATAGGCGGGGACTTGCAAGGAGAGCTATAATCCTGCAAAATTGAGAAAATCATGACAGAAAACCTTGCCATTTAGCCTACAGAAGGTCATGAGTTCTTTCTATGTATAGTGCCCTCAATATGTCCATTTCCATAGAAAGACGTGTCATGTGTAAAGCTAGATTTTTAAGGAAATTATATTTGCCTGCATGAAAATTTGTTAAAAATTTACACAGGATGTAGTTAGTGGATGGAAAGATAATCAAAATCAGTTGTCAAATCTGTGTCGCCATTCATAATGTGTGTTTGTTTTGGTTTTGGCGTGAATTTTAAACTTTTCAACAGCTGTTGAACCAAAGAAGGTATGCATTGAGAACAAAATCTGTTTATGATGAGCCACCCTGGTGGGGATTGTGGTGCATTGTGCTACCCCTTGAAGTCCCTGCTACCCTGTGAAAGACTTACCAAATTTCCTGTAGGTGTGGTGTATATTTCGGACAAAGTTATCCAATGCGATGTTTGATTTGGAATCTAATAATTGATTATGCAAATGAACTAATGAACCATATACATAATTGCTGTATTGCTAAACAGTACATTGGATATGCAAAACTCCTTCTCTACATGAAATACCATGATGGCCTGCATTTTTGAGCGATTTCAAGTGCTTAAAATATGTGGGTTAGATATGCAAATGAGCTAATTAAATATGCATAATTGCTGTTTAGCCCACCAAGTCATTTCTGTGAATCGTAATTGGGGTCAAAGTTCACATGAGAAAATTACAAAGGTAATTCTATACATATTTCAAAATGCAACTAGTTGCCACATGCTTTGTCAAATTTCAGCCATATTCGGTTGTATGGATCCACGTGGGTGAACGATTGGAGCCAAAACATAATAATGATAAAATTGGTTGATTTACGCTCATTACTAATGGTCTCGCTATGAGTTTTCAAATATTGTGCTTGGGCTTATCTCGCCCAATATTTTTGCAACTCATAGCTCGACCAATAAATATGGGCTCAGTCAGTCCAATTTTTATACCAAAATTGCTTAGACGAACCACTGACCCAAGCTTCATATGGTGGGGGCTTGAGTGGCTTGTTGTGTTTATAACTATGGGTAATAGCAGGTGAGACTTGTCTTGTTTCTTGGTTACTCTGCATATAAAGGGTTAAATTGATTTTGTTTCCCAATATTAGCTCCCAAAATAGGTAACTGCCCAGCTGTACCACAAGGTGTGGTTGGATCATGTGACCAACAGTGTACATATGACCATGAATGCGCAGACACCCTCAAATGCTGTAGCAATGGATGTGGACGTCAATGCAGTCAGCCATGTAAGTAGTCAGTACCTAATAATGACTGGTATTTAGATAATGTTATGTTTTGAAAATAATCAATATTGTCCAATATGAAAACAAATCCATTCAAAACATTTGATTGTACAAAGGTGTACTTGATCTTTGCAAAATCCAACAACAAGCTTCATTTCAAGTCAAGTTATCAAGTTAAACATATGAAAGTCAGTACTGTAACATTATTAAAGGTCCATGACCCAATCGCTAATAGCCTCGTCCCCAGAAGCCCCAGATTTTACCGGTAGTGGTCAATATTTTGGTATCAGAAGAAAGCTACTATTTTTCTCATTTACCCTGTGAAATCTTAGAGCCAAAGGATGTTTTGTTTGGAAGTTATGAGCAAAAATGTGCCCCGTTTTTGGTTGACCAATATTAATTTTACACAGTACTCTATGGGGCTTACAAAATCACGTTTTTAGCTCTCGCATTAAAACTGATTGAAATATCGGCGCGAAACTTTATAGACTGGGGGTTTTGGAGTGAAGGCCAATCTATCAAGATGAAAACTTTATATCCTTAAATCGGGCCATCCCCCTTTAAGGTGACCCTTTTCTTGTAGATATATTACTTTGCATTGTGAAAGTTAGCTGAATTGTCTTATGCAAAGCTTACAGTCTAGTAGAAATACGTCAAGCAGATCAATGTCAACAAAGGAGTACAGATTAAGTACATCAATTTTGCAGAAATTTACCATGGTGATAGTCACCAAAACACGTTAATTGCAAATATTTTCTTACCATTCTTCCAGCTCTCACAGTACAGATGATCATTGCCACCCCAGTGAACTTCAGTCCAGCTTTAGGTGATGATATCACTGTGGTTTGTAGGGTGACTAATAATCAAGAATTCACGACCCCTTCTGTGGGATCCAGATCTAGGCCGCATACCAGAGCGAAACAACAGGTAAAAACAACGTTCAATACAACCATTCCCCCCTTTTTTTAATTTTTCATAATGTAAGATGAATTGCATAAGCCACTCAAACAAACTGACCAGGTTGTTTATCCTTCATGAGCTGCTGACTTTTGCTTGTCGAGTCAATTTCTTTGGTAATGAATGTTAAAATAACCAAGGTCCCCTTCCGTAACACAATGTACGCCTCATGCAGAATTGCCCCAAGAAGAACAAAATAATAGATTGTTTGCCTTCAAATTGTGTCAATTAAACATCTTCTGTTACAACATCACAGGCACTTTTTGTTTCAGCCAGCAATTTTAACTGACCGTCGATGTCAGTCAGCTGATACAATAAGCTATCTTTGTCTCAGTTTTTGTGGGCCGCCAGCTTTAGCTGGAGGACCACTTGGTAATCTGTTGTGCGTTGTGATATGTGTGGATGTTGGGAGATGTTTGTGAATGTATGTGTGTATGTGTGTGTCACTAAAATGTTAAGTTTTTTTAAAAATTGACCTCAATTTGGAAGAGGTGAAGTTCAATTGGAACCAAACTTCTGTCATAGGTTGCACCATGGGATCCCTCGTATGTTGATGAGGTCAAAGGTCATGTGCCAAAATCAAAGGGGCTGGAAGCGGGCGGCCCACACTTATATTTTTGAATATAGCTAGTGCGAAAGCCGAGAACGCGAAATTCTAGTTACAATTTTTTTTGTGATTGTTCTTCCAGGAAATGAACACATTTTCGTAGAACCAGTGAACTTCCTAGAGACTCGTTTACACATTGTTGGATTGAGTGCCTTGGATGTGGGTCAATACAGATGTACTGCTGGAGTGATGAATAGGCTAAGTGCAACACTCACCATTAGAGCTACAGGTAAATCATAAGGCAAACATCATTAGTATGAGTAAAAGTGCAATCAACGAATGTGGTGTGTGCTGTATACCCTGACTGCTCACCATTAAGTGCTCAAGCACCGGTGCAGTCCTAGAAAATTTTTGCTTCCAGGGTTGCTTCGGTGCTTGTCATTAACTGTTATATAAATAGTGATTTGTCACATATCTGGGTGGGTAACAACTTTTAATTCCTCTACTGTCATATATATTCATTTAACCATTGTATTATGTATTTGATCCCAAGTGTGTGTATGTGTTCTTGTACATGATGCATGACCATCATACCTTGTGTATTAGGGTTATGAGTAGGCATCAATTTGATCTTATGTACTAGTGTTGTCAGTCCTTAAGTGCCAGCTATGAGGTCTGTGTATCGAACACAGCCACACAGCGGTAATAGTCTAGTGGATTAGAGCGTTTTCTTCGAGCGTCAATTCGTGACTGGAAGGTAGTGGTTCAATTCCCAGCCAGCACAGTCCAAGAAAAAATTTGCCTTCTAGGGTTGCTTAGTGTGGTCATGAACTCTTGTAGAATTGTGATTTGTCACACATCTGCGGTGGCTTAAAAAAATGTTAATTCTCTACTTAAACATGAGTAGGTTGGGACACACCACTAGCAACAACAACAAAATGTATGTCACTAGCTTTTTAGGTATGTGAAATCACTGTATCAAACTTGACTCTTTGAGCCCTGTAGATGAATATAGATACTGAGAGATCAATTTCTTGTCCAAAAAAATCAGAATTATTTTCATGACCATATTTGGAATCAGTTTGCACAATGCATTCAAATGAGTCCACACAACCTAGTCTGCTTTCCCGCCAGCAACATGCACCGTTCGATTGGCATGTAGGCGCAGTTCACGCACAGAGATATGCACATGTATGTCATGTCCAAGGGATGACAACACTGAAGGTTCGTAATATTTAGACAGCTTCCTGAATGACTGCTGTCATTGGAAAGCCATCTCCAAACCACTTAGTTTTATGTTGTAAATTACACAATCCGAGGGTGTAGTGAGTCATCCCAAAATGCACCAGTTTTAGGAAATTGACTTCATAAGTCATATGATCCCCAAAAAATCCTACTCTGTTTAACACAAAAAAAAAAAACCTGACTTAACACTCATTTTAGCCTTCAAAACGTTAGTACTAATGGAATTTTTAGCATGATCATGAAATGTTTTGCTTCTTGAACACTTTATTATCCCTAAGTACTTTCCAATATAGGCACATTGCATTGCATTATGGGATTGGTTCAAACATCCTCTGCACAGAATCTAACATGGTTGAAGTAGTTAGATTTTGTTTCTGGACATAGTAAGAACACTTCTTGATTTCATCTGCAGTGCGAACCAGGCCTGGTGCATGCCCCAGCAAGTACCTCAAGGCACTCTGGGTGCTTGTGTGGAAGATTGCTCAGCTGACTCCGATTGCCAACAAGCAGGCTGGAAGTGCTGCAGTAATGGCTGTGGTCATACCTGTGTACCACCTGGTGAGTCCCCTGGGGGAAGTTTTCTCCTATACTTTTGTCATCACCTAATAGGCAAAAATTATTTGGTTTTTTGTTTATTCATGCGTGAAAGTAGTTGATAAGCACAGTGGGTCTTCCTGCGCTTCGCACCACTGTGGTGCCAGGTTCGACCCTCGGTCGGTCCTGCGATTTCATGTTCGTTTGGTTTTCCGTCCATACTCGACCTCGCAAGTTTTCTCCGGGGAACTCTGGTTTCCTCTTGCTTCTACTAAAACTGGGCTTTTTTCCCTACGGTACATGTATAATGAGTAAAGTGAATTGAACTTTTTAAAAAAGTATCTTGTAACACTAAAATGACACATATTTTGGTGCATCATTTAATAATAGTAATACCTCCTCCTCCCTAAGGCATAAACATAATGCATCAGATTTCTAATGATCCCACTTTCATTTTATCATGTATATAGCTGAGAAACCGCACAGCTGTCCACCAGTACAAGATGGTGTGTTTGGATCCTGTGCAGAACAATGTACATATGACCATGAATGTGCGGGTAGTTCCAAGTGCTGCAGTAATGGATGTGGACACGAATGCATGCAGTCCAGGTGGGATTAATCTTATTCATTCATTTTTCTCTTTATTAAACACAGGGAGACTTGTGAGTGTGTGTTGCGTGCGTGCATGTGTTGTGCACGCGTTGGTGTGCGTGGTGGTTGTGGCGTGTGTATGTGTGTGTATAGGTGTGAGAGTTCTGTGTGGATGTGTCTGTGCAAGTGTTTGTAAGTGTAGGGTGTGTATGTGTTGAATGTGTGGTGTGTACGCACATGTGTATGTGTGTGCATGTGTTTGGGTGTGTATTTGTATCATATATACTTCCGAGCATTTAAAACAAATGAAATTGTTTTAGTCAATGGTCATCGGAAGGTTTTCTTTTGTCCTTGGAAGTTTCGCAATATATTTTATTCCGAGTCTGCCTTTATGACCAAGGACACAGGTCCTTTGATGACCTCAGAAGTATAGATGATACAAAATTGTGTGTGTGGGAGGTGTTTGGGGGTGGGTGGGTGTTATGGGTTTGGGTGTGCATGGGTTGTGTGTGTAAGAGAGACTTTTAAAAACAGAGCATGATTCTATGCGAATCAAAAATTGTGCAAGGATTAAGGTTGAACTTGACTTAATGCAATCACTGTATCGTAGATTTGTTGTTGTTTTCATAAAACACATCTAATATACTCTCATGTGTTGAAGAAATGAAAGAAATTGAGTGAAAGACACGATAGCTATGGCAGGTTTTGTAAGCACACCCCTTTTTTTCTCTATTCCTGTGGGATTTACACACATTAAACTTGTGTTTGTGAGAATGTACAATATCATGAATATCATATCTTTGTCAACTTAATGTTACATTTTCTTGATTATTTCAAATACGGACTAAATCACCTGTTGCAGAGCAAGAAAGCAAGATCTTCCCATTGTTTAGGATATTGCTAAGAGTTTAGTCCCTTATTGGCATAGCTTGTATCTATATCTGAATTACAGAAGTAGTAGTAGTAGTGTTGTTGAAAACACTTAAAATTTACACATCAGGATTAATTGGGTGAGATTTTGTGTGAACATTTACTATGCCAGTTCCACAATGAATTACAGTTACATTGATAATTACGACTGAACACTCACTTCATTACTTTCATAATGCTATACCCTGGCTATACCTGTATATCGTATATACATTAACGTAATATCTTGCTTAACTGTATAAATCCCATTGGAATGGAGGAAAAAGAGGTGTGCTTACAAAATTGGTCATATCTGGCTTATTTTTCAGTCGATTTCTTTCATTTTTTTCAACACTTGGAAGTATATTAGGTTTGCTTTATGAAAACAACAACAAATCTATGATTCAGGTACTTTATCAAGGTCAAGGTCATCTGCAAACTTTGCACAATTTTTTTGATTCGCATAGTATATTTGTAGAACTTGAGGTTAAAGATTGTGTGTGATATGAAGAAAATTACACTTTTTGACCACTTGCTTCAAAAATCCAATGGATAATAAACTCAAAAGCATAAATACAGACTCACTTCACATGGCTAACAAAACACATGAGATTATGTCAAATCTTGTTCATATTTTCTTTTTCCAAAGTAATTGTGGTAGAATTAAGAACAAGAGTACCAGATGGCATCAATGTAGCTATTGGAGAAAATTTCCAAATACTGTGCGAGATTACCCAGAATCCTCAACTTACGGATCCACAGTGCGGGGCCCTGATAACCGCCCTATAGGAGATAGTGGTATGTATGTTCTTAAAGGCAATGTATGTTCCGAGAACAAACTACATTAATTGTTTAAAACAATGGCCAAATCATCTGCCAAAACTGTAAAATACTATCAAATATATTTTTTTTAATAAAAGGAATAAAAAATATTGGATGCGCAAGAAGGATCGTCGCCGTAATTGGTGAACTAAGCGTTACACAGTAACGGTATGTGCGACAAGTACACGGGCGTATCACATGTCATTTTTACCCCCTGCTTGAAAAGCAAAGGGGGATATTGGAGGGTGCGAATGTCCATATGTTGTGTGTATGTAGTGTGTTCCAGTGGGTTAGGTTTGTTAGGTTTCGTTTTCGCGTCTCCTTCGAAAAAGTTTAAGTCCGATTTTCAACCTGACTGTGGGTTAAGGTGCAATAGAGTTCCGCATTTGGATGGTGTCAAAGGTCATGGACCAAGGTCAAAGGTCATCTGAGTCATGTTCCAGAATGCCATCTGCCAGGGGGATGACGCAAAGTTTACTTCTGTATTTTTGCAAATCAGTTCAAAACACGTATATCTGAGAAGAATATTAGGTCCAATTGGGCTGGTATTCTTAAAAAGGAGTCCAAACTTTAAACCGGTTTTGAACCAGCCGTAGGCCTTTAATTAATCACCGATTTCTTTCAATATACTCAAATATACATACTTTGAACACACCAGGTAGGGGCTAGTATAACCATATTTCAGTGTATTGATTTACAGGTAGTCGCATATACGCTGTGCCTGAGTCACGGTACAGTATGGCTTACATTAATCAATTACAGGCAAGCAGATGTGGGTATACAACAGTGCTATAGGAACACAATATACAAAGTCACCCCTCAAGTTGGCAGGTGAATTTAAATGGTGTTTTTTTTTCTGTGAGCGAGTTTTTGCTTTTATTAATTGTTAACTCAGCATGCATTCTGAAGCGGTTTTGCCATATACTGGTGCATTAAAGTGACAGGAGGAGATTTTTTTTGAGGATACAATTTCTACAAATTGCACTGACTGATTGTAGACCACCTACCGAGAAACATTTGAAAGGTTATTGACAAAAGCACAAAGAAACCGCAAAACCTTGTTTTGAACTGGCCTGCTTTCCTAATCGTACGATAGGGAAACCCATGTTTTGAAGTTTGGTTGTGCACGACAGAAATTACTAAATCATCATCTTATTAAATAAGAGGGTATTCGCTTATCACTTCAGGGGTGATCTAATACATTGTAGGTAGCTTCCACAATATGCAAAAAACCTGGGTTAAAAAAAAAAAATAAGGGCGGCTCGCTCTGAATGCCCTCATGTCTGTTAAATATGTGTGTTTCCGTTTTTGCAGTGATGAATTGTAATTGAAAACTTGGATTCATTGAAAAGCTGCCTCGAAGATCAGTACCTAGTCAGTCATATGGGTTTTGCATTTTGAAAGGTCAACTTGGGTGTAGAGCTGGGAGTTACTATTTAATTTCCTATCCTACAGATTCAGTTCTTTTTCGTTGTTTTAAACGTTTACACGGTCACGACTGCCGAATTTTTGTGCTGCAGGCAAATTTGCATTCTAGGGCCTGAATCGTTCTTATTTCAGATAACCCGGATTTGCATTCGATTATATATCATCTTGAACCATAAAAAGTTGTTGCACTTACCTACGGTATGTTTAATCCAAAATTAAGCAGTGAATATCCACAAAGACTCCAACAATGGAATCACTATGGCCGCCTCCATATTTAACGTTTTTTAAAGATCGAAGGATCAGTAACCTAGTGAGTCATATTGCGGTTTTGAATTTTGAAAGGTCAAAAGCCATCTTGGGTAGAGATGGGAGTTACAATTTAATTTCCTATCCGTTTACATGATCAGTATTTTGTGTATTAAAAGTGTTACATGGTCATGATGCCAAATTTTGGTGCTTCACGCAAATGCAATTCTAGCGCCATGAATCGTCGTATTTCAGCTTTACCCGGCTTGCATTGATAATATCTATCATCTTGACATAAAATGTGGTTTGTACTTCTATACGGTATGTTTTAATCCAAACTAAAGCAGTTGAATATCCAAAGACCCCAACAACGAACATGACGAAATCACTATGGGCGCCTCCATATTTTCGTTTTTATAGATCCTCTGTAATTGAAGCACCGTGTAACTGGGTTTTGCATACGAAGTCAGACTAAAAATTTTGTTTTCCTCAAAACAATGTGGTTTCACCTGGGATTTAAGTGAGA
>JAMKCH010022142.1:0-33276 GCA_023653785.1 Ophioderma brevispina
CTGACTTCGTTGATTCTGGATGCCTTGGAATGGGAATTTTCTCACTGAGGTTGATATAAGACGTCAAGGACAAACAGAGCCCTCCAGCAGGCTCCATGGGAATAGGGCTGATAGGCGGACCTGAGTACGCTTTCTGCACATACAAACAAAAAAATGCAAAACCTTTCAATCCTTGTAGATTGGGTGGATTATGTTACAATACAGTCAGCTTTTCCTAAATGACGGCGCCACCTTAACCCCACTGGACCTATGATAGGCTTGTTTGGACTAATTGAATGCATTTTTCAAATTATTGATTGACCTTGGTATGTGTATGTACCTCTAACCTACCGTGGCATGGTGGTATCTGTGGTGCACTATGGAACCAAGTTTAGTCGCTCTCGGAATTACGGTGGTCCATATGCAAAACTTGAAAAAAGGTTAACCAAAACACACACACACACAATATGAAGTAGTATTGTTGAAAAGCGGCTATGATTAATGTGTTTATTAGTTCTAAAGATTATTTTCTACCCAGTTTGAAGTATGGAGTTCAAATGAAAGTACAAATTTTTATAAAGTATTTTATTATTTTTCTCAGGTATTTTTCTGTCCATAAGGTGACGAAAAAAACACCCTGTTTTACGGGGGAGCGGACCTTTCAAGTAGGGTCGTTCGGGCGGCGGGCATTTTTTTTCATTCTTTTTTCTTTCCTGGAGGTCAAAATTGGCATTAAAAATAGCCCCAAAATCTGAAAAATCAGGAGAAAAAAATAAAATTAAAAACAATTTTACCAACAAAATTTCTTTAAAAATTAGCCAAATTGAAAATTGGGCTACAAAACGGATGATTTTACACGATTTTTGGAAAAACTAAAAAAAACAAAACTTTTGCAAAACTGAAAAATCAGGGGTCTACGGGCCATATAAAAACCAGGGGGTTTTTCATCGCCTAATTACACTTTTTTGTGATGACAACGTGCATGGGACAGTAGGAGGAGGAAACTAAACAATAGCCAAAATACAGACTGATGAGTTCCAAGTTGGAGTTGGATTTTTTGACCCCGTTAATGACATGGATATTGCAGAGACATAATGAATTCCACATTAAAATGCATTCCCTTCTTTGCCATGTTTGGACGTGATGTACAGTGCTTTGATGTGACCTCTGCTGAAAACCATTAGTGCGACTTTGGTGTTGTACATGAAGACGAGAAAACAAAAGATGTCTCACGTGCACAACATGAAAAATTGTGACAATGCTCGAACCAATAGGTTTAACAGGGGTTAATTGGGTTTCAACTGATTTTACTGGGTTTGAAATACTCAGTTAACCCCCAATTTCAAAGGTTTCAAACCATGTTCAACAATAGCTTCGATTTAATAAAGGGGACTTTAGTAATTAACAGCCTCGTTTTCTTTCGCCCGTGGTCTCATGACTTTTTTAATAAATTATTTTGCTGTTTTATCCATAAATTAGTAAGTCCAGATATTTGTTAGTTTGTTCCGGTCATGCCTTTTACTTTAAGGACCCCATTGGAATAAGCTGGTTAGTAGCGACTTTATGGGTTATCCCTGGCTTTCAATTATTCAGTATCTTTGTCATTTAATGTTTATGTCTATATTTTTGTAATTGATGATGTGCAATTTATGTATAAATTTTATATTTCTGATGTATATAGAATGCCAAATAAATCAATCATCAATCAGTCCCCGACTTGAATAAAAATTGCGTTTTTGTGTCATCTGAATTGTTTGCCTAAGAAAAAGTATGCGTGCCTAATCTTACCTGCAAATTTTGATCTACTCCTAAAGAAATTCACAATTTTGTATGTTCCTGCGTCAACGGACAGAATACACATGGTGGCCTTTGGGGTGGCTGGCATAACAGTTGCTCATAACATCAACGAACGCTTTTTGGGGATATCAGGAACAATGAACAATGAAATGCTAGAATCACAAAATGCACTTTACCCCCTGGAGTCCTACACCTTTCTTACACGATCTCTGACTTGCCTCATAATGGTATAAACCCTCTGATTACCAATCATATAGACCTTCTATCTAATCTTTCTTGAGATATCTGGTGAATCCTAAACAAAATAGTGTTAGGATAAAAATCGCATTTAACCGGAAACTGTTCTCGTTTCTAGCCTAGGAGGGGAAGTGGTAAAGGTGATAGTAAAGAATATTGGACATCTTGGTGGAATTTTCAAAAACCCAGGGACTGTGGCCCCCATGACCAAGGATTGCAGCCACGAGGGTGTCGCTGGCCCCAGCCGCAGCAATTTTCGTGCCTATATGTGTGTTCCCATGATGACGTCATGCAATAATTTTGGACTTGGATCTTTTCTAACCTCATATGAGTGAGATTTGGGCGTGTTAGGGTTTATCAATGCTTCATCAATAAATATTCTTCAACACATGGAAAAAAGAAAATCCCGTCCTGCCTTACCACCCTTAACAGCAAGCATCCCTTTGTAACTCACAAATTTTTCTTTGAGTCAAATTTTCAGAAACTGCAATCATAAATTAACTAACAAGGCATCATAAATTAACTAACAAGGCATCAATAGCATGATTTTACAGAGTCACTCAAAAGATCACCGGCCCAATGGGAAAATATTTTTAAAGGAGCACGTCAAAGTTTTTTGAGAAAAGAGTTTTCAAAATGTAACCCCATAGTACAACCCCAAATTACTGCCCGGTCATAGGGAAGCCATTCACTATGAGGTAAGGCATAACTACAAGGGACTCAGTTTCAGTAGCCTTGCTGGACAAATGTTAAACAGCAGGCACCATGTATGTTCTGGGTACATAAATCATACTAAAAAACAGGGGGTATGTTTGCTCAATACACTGGTGAATGAAGCTATTGAACTGTGCCATGGGAATTAAGATTTCATTAGCTCAGTGATTTCAAAACCACTGATCGAGGACTAGGGTTGTTTGTACTTATTGAATACATTTTTCATGCCGATCCCAAATATGGTGTGCAAGTGCCATAAATTGGCCAGTGTTGAGGGAAAAATGGAAAATTTTGATAAAAAGGATATTTTTTTTCATCTCTGGAGTGACTACAACCACTACGGAATGAAGGGTTAAGATGGTTTGTAATACACAACTACTTTCTTATATCTTATTAGTGTTGCTTTAACAGGCGAATCAGCATGACAGAAAAACACAGATATCCAGGGACGACTTACCAATGAGGTATCTACTCTTCTTTATCATGTTTTTGCTTCAACTGCAGATATTACATCAACAGACAACAATGGAGTAATATTCCTGGTCAAGCCAAGGTGGGGTCCAATGATGGCAGCGGTTGCTGCGACGAATGCAAAGTAGGTGTAGTGCGGGTGGGGGAAAGTTCCTTGGGAAACTTTAGGATACTAGAGGACATGTCCTTGAGGGACTTCCAACCACCCCTTGATCAGGGTTATGCCTAACACTTTAGGCTACCTAGAGGGACTTGTCCTTGAGAAATTCCAACACAACTTGAATCGGGGGGATGATGCCTAAAAACTGTAGGATACATAGAGACGAACATCCTTGAGGAATTCCGACACACTGGGAATCAAGGGCCATCTGCTAACACTTTAGATAAATAGAGGCACAACATCCTTGAGAATTTCAACACAACTTGAATCAGGGAGTATGCCTAACACGATAGGATACAAAAGAGAATCATTCTTGAGGAATTTCAAAACAACGTGAA
Source organism: Ophioderma brevispina (assembly GCA_023653785.1). Classification (NCBI taxonomy): domain Eukaryota; kingdom Metazoa; phylum Echinodermata; class Ophiuroidea; order Amphilepidida; family Ophiodermatidae; genus Ophioderma; species Ophioderma brevispina. The sequence continues at coordinate 3,697 of JAMKCH010022142.1, forward strand.
TCAGGGATTATGCCGAACACCTAGGATAGGCACTAAGGACATCACTGCTCAAAATGGTGGCATGAAAAGTAAATATAAATAATACGATTATAAACGACCAAAAGTGCTGTACACACAGACATTACACACTAGACAGACAGACAGACACACTCAAAAGAATCCTAGCCAATATTCACCAAGCAAGACAACACAAGCACCACGATAGTGGCTTTAAGTTCAATATAGTAGGCTACACAGAAATCCCTTGCAGGACAAAGTATGATTAACTTGAGGATTAGCCCGTCGAACGATCAGTTTAATTTACCCTACACGAAAAGACATTGTTGATAATGACATACACCCTGATTTACAAAATCCATGTGTTACGCTTACGGTTTTACAAAGGTGGGTGACAGTTAAGGAAGGATCATCATTTCAATTGTCTGTTTGGTTAAGCTGAGAACATTTCAGAGAGAAAGAAAATCGTGAGCGAATATCATCCATGAAGTAGTTAGAACATTATTCTGAGGCAAAACAAATCCCATCTTTTATGGCCTAGTCAAAAATGTAGCTTTTAACCCCTGGCCGGTCGTACCCCTTTTTGACAATATCCTCCTGATTGGCTCATTACCTGAGATATCCGGATATAACTTTGAGTTAACAATCAAAAACCCATCCATATGGTACAAAATTTAAGGTTTCTTACGTTTTATGGTTATACATTGGGTATTGGTGTATATAGCAATCAAATCGGCCGGTAGACCTCAGGGGGTTAAAAAGGTCTGTCATATAAAGATCTTTTTTGGCCAGATTTCAAGAGTTCCATATTATACCCCTTTAAAGTTTTCTAATGTAACCAAATTCTTTTTTATTTTAGCCTTAGGGTTGGGGTATTTTTTAGTGTAGCCGTAAATAAAATAAAAATTTGTTTCCTGTTAAAATTAAGGGGCATGTGGAACTCTATGTTATTACTATTTAACATAAAAAAATGCAATTTGGCGGGGACAAGGGAACGAAAAAAAAACTTCTATGGGGGGAAAGCCCTTTCAAGGAGGTTAGTCAGTGTGGTCCCACTATACTCCACTTATCTTCTCGAGTCTAGAAACATCAACAAGTCAGACAATTTTTGGCAGTGGCATTTTCACACAGCCCTTTATACGCGTGGTTATTCCACGGCTTTGATTTCAACGCCTGTGTTTCCTGCTGCATTCACTGCATAATACAGAAATCAACTGATTAGAGGAAGGTAATAGCACTATAGTCATCTTTTTTGCGCAGAACCCTAAGACACCAGATTATCTGATTTAAAACGGCTTTTTTTTTCACTCCACTTCATCATTTGTGCCCAATCAAATTTTCCCCAAAAACAGGGTTTTAACCTTGCCTTACAGCAATTTTTTTTTTAAATCTCCGAAATGCCAAATATGGTCTTTTGGGCCACTGGATTTTGTTTGTACATAGATGGCTCGATCCATTTATTTAAAAATGTGATAACTAGGTGAAGACAAGGCATTGAAATTGATTATATGAAAGATTAATTTTCATAGTAGGCTTACTTGTGGTGGCTTGGAAAAATTTGAAGAAAAAAAAGTCATCCATGGTTTTCAAAAGTCAACAAACTAGCAAATTAATGACCAATTGGTTGAAAAATCCAAGATGCTACCGTTGAAACTACTGTTTTTTACGGTGCTCACAAAAATAGTCATCAGAAGAAAAATTAGTAGAAGACAAGCATTGACAGTTTATGTGAAAGATAATACGATTAAGGGATTAATTTAAGACTAAAAAATTGAAAAAATTTGTCTTCTGTTTTTAAATCCACAAAATATAATGGAAATTGTGTCAAAAATCCAAAATGGCAAATATGCAATAAATGATCAGGGGCGAACCCTGTGGGGCCCTGGAACAATTTTTGTGGTCACCTAATATGAACATTCTATTCTGCCCTAAATGTTCAAAATGGGAAAAAGACAATGGTAGCCAGACCCTTTAAACAAGATTTTTTCAGTGTGGCCCCGTCATTCCTTCGTACAAGGCTTCGTAATTTCAAATATATTGATAGATAAGAAAAAAAATACACAAAGAACACTGACATTTAAATAGCAAAAATATTGTTCTAAGTGTTTGCAAATTGCCAGACTATGTACTGTTAACTGATTTCCTCCCGAGAATTTTTATTTGACAGATGAAGCTGTGTAAGTGAAGGTGCAAGCCACAAATCATTATAATCGTCAAAAAGGTTTTTTATTTGAGTGGGTATTTGCCAGAACGGATACCGGTAACAACTCAATAAGGCTTCAGATTTGCTTGAGTTGCATGACCACGTGCACTTTTGACAGAACAAATTACTTGAGATCATTAACTTTTATAAGATATATTACTTGCCGCCCTAGGAGATATCAGAATCATTTTGTTTCAAATACTGTAAAAAGTTAATTTTTCGGTGTGTATTTTTTGGCTTCTGCAAGTTTTAGTATTATTCACTTTTTAAATTCCTTTTTTCAGCTATCCTACATAGACTTGCACCAAAAACGAACGGCTTCTTGCATTCTTATTCCGCCCTTGCTCGAAAGTGTGTGTCTGAAAAGTGCAAAATTTAAGATTACTATCAGTGATTCACTCGAAAGAGTTAAAATATTTGAAATGTAGGGAATAGCCTGAAGTGAAGGATAAGGCCTGTAGAAATTTCCTGTATTTTTTGCAACTGAAAAAATTGGACAAAAATGAAGAAAAAAGGGCAGTGTTCTTAAGATACGCATATTGCGGCGTGCTGTTAGCAAGTGGTCCGACCGAATGAACAGCATGATAAAATATTATCCGATCCTGTCCTTATTAGGTTTGCTTTCAGTCTTAGCACTTGTAGGTATGTTAGGGATAGATAACTGATATAGAAATGCAAAAATCTGATTTTTGATGATTTTTTCAAATTTTGGTTTAGGGGCAAAATCACCTGATAGTGCATTTAATGTAGCGAAAGAGTTGCGCTTTACAGTAGGTGGCTGCCGGTAAGAGGCTCAACCTATCAGCACTTTGATTGTGATATTTCTACAACAGCTTCCCTTTTTTACACTGGGTAGAGAGGATGTGCAAGTGAGTTGAAGTGTCTTCCCTTGCTCAAGTAGACACGAACGACCAACTGATCTGATTCCGATCATAACTTGTATCAGGTTATCACTCAACCCACTTATCATAAACATAATGTGTCCCTTCACTACTCGATAATGTTTACAGTAATGATCCGGCAGGATTGATGCACCCAGGTTGATTACCATCCCCACCGGTTTTTTTGCATGTTACCATTTCGTGCCCACGGTAGGGCTTAGCATAAAACAAAACCAAGCTGCTTTCATTCGCCGTACCATCTGGCAATTTACAACAAGGCTGACTGGCCTAGAGCCAATGATAGCTCTCAGTTACCATCTTGTCGAAGGGGGTGATGTTAATCATGCTTGGGATCACTTCCATTCCTTTTTCATGAACGGCATTGACCTATGTGTGCCTAAGAAATCTGTTAAGTGTAAAGGCCAAGACCCCCCCTTGGCTCAATAGTGAGTTGCGTAATGTGTAGGAAAAAACATATGTTGTTCAGAAGAGGACACCATGGCTGATGATGATTACACTCTAAATTACAAAAGTATCCGTAACGTTATCTAGCCAACAACTTAAGCCTCAAAACGGGTTCCTTTGACCGTCTTCTTGATGATGGCGTCTCCTAGTAAAGCTTCGGAGCTAGTCCTGTCGGTACTTCTTCCATCCCTGACCAATCTTCACAAGTGATTCAGCTACTACCCCTAGCTCGGTATTTTTGCCAGTACTTCTCGGATTCTTTAATGACTCTGTGTTTCTGAAACCCCTCCTCCTGTGTATAACTATTCATCTCATATTTCTCATTGCATTGTTCCATCGAAGACATCCATTTCCCATTAGGAAGGCTTTAAAAACACTTCTGCTGTCCGGGGTGGATGGTATCACCAGCTTGATGCTCAAGAGAACTGCATATATTGTTTCCCCAATTTTGTCTGCTTTTTCAACCTTAGCCTTTCTACTGGTCGCATACCTGGATGCCTGGAAGCTATCTCGTGTTATCCCTGTTTTCAAGTCTGCGACCCTCATGCGTGTCTAACTACAGACCCATCTCTCTTCAACCCATTTGCTGTAAGCTTCTTGAAAATATCATACATGGCTCTATCCTACAACACCTCATGTCAACAACCATCCTCACCGACAGACAATTTGGATTCTTGCCCAAGTCTTCCCTTCCGATGCTTTGACCCTTCCCTCCATGAATGTATGACACCTGGACGGTCGCAAACGCTTGCATGGCGCTGTTTGATCTGTCCAAGGCTTTTGACCGGGTGCCGCATCGTCCTCTACTTCATAAGCTTCATGCAATTTGGTATTACCGGTCCACTTCTTTCTTGGTTTAGGCTTACTTTCTGGCAGAACCCAGCTAGTTGCTGGGGTTCTGTGTTGACTCCAATCCTGTCCCTGTTCTTTCTGGTGTTCCCCAGGGCTTCTGTCCTGGACCACTTCTCTTTCTAATCTATGTTTCACGACCTTAGCCTTTGCCTCATTTTCTCCAAATAGTTCTCTTTTTCTATATGAGACGATACGGACCATCTAACCCATCGAGACTCCTTCTGATTTGGTTGATTTTCAGGCTGATATAAACTCCAGTCCCTGATATGAGTCTCCGTCTGAATCATCTCACTGCCAATGCTTCTAAAACTAAGTTCGTGATCATCTCCACACGAGGGATCCTTTCAGAGTGTTGCTCTCGACCTCTCAACCGACCGCCCATTGAACGGGTTTCTTCTGCGAAATTCATTGGCATTCATCTCACTGACAAACTTATCTGTGGAATCTTCATGTCGAACACATTTGCAAAAAGGCTCCAAGACATTGAGCTTCAATCCACAGGTCCTTTCAACTCACTCCCATCAACACACGCGCACGTTATACCTCTGCCCTGGTCCGTCCCATCCTTGAATACGCCTCTATCACCTGGCTCCGCTTTAATAAGACGCTGACTAATAGATTGAGTCCACCCAAGAGTTTGCTGTCGCGTCATCTTGGCAGGCAATGGATGGTTGTCCCATGATGACTTCTCTTGAATCTATTTGCCAACTCTTGCTAAGCGCCGTGACTTTCCATTCATGTCATTTGTTCAAATCTTCCATGGTTTGGGTGTTCATCTCCCAACCTCTTACAGACCTCATCCCCGCGCTAGCCTGCGTCACCTTAATTCCCGTGCGGTTGACCCCCCTTTTTGCCCTATCTCTTTCCAAAGACATCATTTTACCCGTACGTTCCTTCACTCTGGAATTACCTACCTGAAGCCTTGTCAAGTCCACTTCCCTCCAAGCCTTCAAATTGACTGTCCAGTCCCACCTCTTCTAGCCCATTCTTTTTGTGGGGGGTCTTTCTCTAGGTCTTTGTGTTTGCTTCTTTAGCTGTTGCGTGTATTTCTTTGGTGTTTTCTTTTTTGTTTTTGTATCATTTTTGTTTTTGGTGTAAGTTTTTGTAGCACCCTTTAATTTATTGTTCGTCAATATTGGGTTTGCCTGGCATGTCCCGAATGTTATAAATAATAATATAAATAAATAAACCACAGCAAACTTGAACCCACAACCTTCAGACTATTAATGGCTGTTCTATCCACTGGACAATTCCCATGTGATCATCACATGTTTGCTTGCTAATCAATCCCACAATGCATTCATAAATCTATTCTATAATGTCTTGGACAAAGACAGGTTTTAGGTGAACTACACAAAGTTGCCAAAAACAAGAGCCTTCTGGGGTCACATCAAATTCTAAAGACACCTCAATCTTCTGCATGCATAATAAAAACACAAAAGCCCAATCCCTCATGTTCGTTGATGGTACTATAAGGTTTACTTAACCACCATATTTTGGTGTTTTTTCCCCTCAATCACTATGTATACCGGATTGGTTATACACAAGCCCCATACAAGTGAGTGTCATATACACTTGTCAAATTGAGCAAGTGCACTCTGATTTTTGTCAGGGATTGTTGCAAATGTACCTCATTCACAAATGTCCAACAAGGCCATACCACCGATTCAGTTTCATCCTCTTAACAGAAATTGACAATCTTGGTCTTATAAAGGTAAGGTATTCGATTTTAACGACATCTCAAACAATTGTGTCATATTGTGTCGTCAGTTACAGCAAACATAATAGGAACTCCCACAGAGAAATCTACCATTACTGACATCGGGGGACCAGTTGGTTCTTGTTGTTGTGATATCGGCATGCCAGCATGGGGTCTAACGCAGGATTTGGGGAACCACCCGCAGCTTGAGAAGATCTTCGACTACTGTGTCCGTTTCCCAGATTCTCCGTATTCGGCTTCCAGGGCCAGGCCGACCATTTGTCTGAAGCATATAATGATGTGATTATGTAATAGGCTGTTTTTGATTGAAAAATCAATGGACTCTTACTTGGTAGCTTTTGTATAGGTAGCGACCACAACCTAATCAGCAGTGTGTGAAATGAAGAAATAGTCCATTTATCACTCGAGTCAGTGACGTTAACACATTCAGACATATAGTTTTGGCGTGACATTTTTTGTACCTCCTCTTACACTGCACATGGGTCTGCCAGCAGCTTTGAATCATGCCTGTGTTTTAATGCTGCGACTACTGCACAACACACCGACTCACTGTCTCCAAGAATTTAAAAGCACTATAGGAGAGATATCAATCGAGGGTTGACCAAATAAGGACGTAACTCATAATTAAAAATGTTCTTTGTTTTATATAATGTTTGCTTACCGTACCATATATGAGCTTTTGAGATGTTTACATTTTGAGTAATGAATAGATTTGGCTTATTAGAAAATATCACCTTTCTTCAAAAGCAGTATTCGCAGAGTTAAAGAAATTCTTTAATCCTTTCAGTGCTGAGTTATGTCCTCCTGATTGTCAACCCCCCTTGATATGCCTCCTGTAACATTTCTCCCATTTCCAAATAAGATTTTTTTTTTAGAAAACAATAATCCTGGTTTTCCAAATAAAGCCCTATCCGAGTCCTAATCGCAAATGTTAGCCATAACTGGGATCACAACATTTCGGCTGTGTTGATATTAGAAAATGATAAATATATGCTTTTTTTGTTTGATTTTAGCATGTTTTTGTTACATGAACAATATTTGACATGCTGATACTTGTTTAATGACTTTCAATTTTAACATTTCCGGAAAAGAAAGTAGTGTGTCAGACATTTGCCGCACTGTCAGATATTGAGTTTACTCAACAGGTTAAAAACAATGACACTTTAGAGCAATTGTTTTAGACCCCCTAACCCCAATTTTTAGTTACCTCTTTAGACTTGACCAAGTCTGTGAATACCTCTTTAGACTTGACCAAGTCTGTGAAAAAGGTGGCAAATTCTTCTCAATCTGTAACACACAAACTTATATTTCCCTTTTTATAGCATTGGTGAAGTATTTTTGAATTTCCCAATTCAAATTTCATGATTTTTTTTCAAAATGATTCATAAGATGCTAAACAGAGAACGAGTGTATAGCGCCCTATTGTATCGACTCTCCAAACGTGGCATGGTAACTGTGGAGTAGATTGACTTAAATCATGTAGCTCTCTGGCTAACCCAGCAGTGAATTTTAGGGGTCAACACGATGGACACAACTTTAGGGTCATTTGGCGGTAAATCAAAAATAGATTCAGATTCAGACTACTTTGCTTGGTTGAATTATTTTTTTTGCAACAATAGCTGCAGTAAGATCTATATCCTGGTTTTATTATGGCCATCATTCATCAGAGCTCTGTCTTTGTGTTACTACATACACACTAACCATTTAGCAACAGGCCAAAAAGTCTGATTGACACAAATACGAAGGGGACGTTACCATGGACTTGAACACTACACTAGGTATTACATACGACCTTAAAGTCAATTCAACTGGGGTTCCCTTTTTAGTAGGCTAACTAGGCACTGCTGGCCGATTTGGTTTCATGATGTAACTAGTGCATCCCCCTCCCATGTGTGACCTTTGACCTCAAATTTTGTTCTTTGCTGAGTTTCAGTGGTCCTTTTGACCAAATTCGGCTGTCATAGGGCATTTCTACACAGATTGACCTCTAGATGACCTTTGGGTTACGCTACAACCCTGATAACAATTAGACTGCCCTCCGCGAATTTCAAGGGCAAAATATCACCCCATATCAAAGCATAATCCACAAAATGCACTAGAGACATTGTGGCTCCAAAGGCACGACCTACGGTGTGAATAAAATTCCCTTTGACCCCATCACCGAGCACAATTTTTCTGAAGAGTGTTGAAGCTGCTCATATGCATGATCACGTCACCTTCATCTGGGCCATGACAGATATAATTTTTGAAGATTTTTCCCATTAAGACCTAATTTCCCCTTTAATGACCTTTGACCCCATGTTGAGGGCACAACTTTGGTGAACGGTCTCAAGCTGCTTCATATGCATGAGTCACGTGACATGCTACCTTGGATATAGCAATATATTTTTGAATTCAGATCGGAAGTGTCCCCTTAATGACCCTCGATCCAATCCTGTGTACACCCCATAGGGGCCTTGGTTCAGCGTTCTCTGACAAGTCTTGTGATTATAGCATTGATTTGTGGAACAAGAAGGAATTTATAGAATTTTGACGAATGCCCCTTTAATCGGCCCCCATACCTTTGACCCCATCTGCATACCCCTTATAGGGTCTTGGGTCAGTGTTCTTCTGACAAAATCTGGTGATCATGGCACTTATTCCGTGGCATAAGAAGGCTTTTAGAGTCCCGACTATTTTCAAAGATGCCCCTTTAATGGCCCATGTGACCTTTGATCCGAATCTGTGTACACCTTTGTCACCTGTGGGGCTTTGGTCAGTGGTTCTTCTGACAATTTTCGTGGCCATCGGATAAACGTTTGGCACTAGTAGCACTTTGATGTTGGGTTGGAAAGAAGAATCGGAAGAAGAACTCGCACGAAGCACGGCTAGGTCACGGCTAGGTAATCGCAGACGATCTAATTTTTTTAGTAGTATAGATTACGCCTATCAGAAACTGGTAGAAACCCTTAAAGGTAACCAAACAGATGTGTAGATGGATTTGATTGGTTACTTAGAGGTTATAAACATGTTAATCATCTATGAACATATCAGAAATACTGTAAGAGAGAGTAAGCCTTGCAAAGGGTAAGGGAAATAAGCTGCATACTTTGTCTTGTCTGAAGTAAGAAGTGACAAACTATGCAATCTCAGTGCCGCCTCTCAGTTGCAGTGCACTTGTCCTTTGCCTACGTGTGCTTTGCCAACCACGTCGTTGAAAATCGTACATTGTAACCCCACGTCGCCACCTTTCTCACTTCGAGCTTGACAGAGTAAAATTAACACACTGTTTCTCCATCCGCTTATGCGCAAGGAATTTTTTAAAGTCTTTCTTGTTAAAGACACTATCAGTGATGCATCTGAAAGAGTCAAAATATTTGAATTTGCAGAAATGGCTTAAAAGTGAAGGATAAGTGTAAATTCTCATAAATTTACTTTTTCCATCTGAAGACATGACAGAAAAGAAGAAAAACAGCAATGTCAATGATAATTTCAGTTACGAGTTGTAGGTAAGTGTCCGTACGGACAGTACAAACTAAAATATCCAGTTTTGTCTTTATTACGTTGCTTTCGGCCTTATCATTTGCAGGATATGGTAGGGACCGTACTTGTACAGACATGGCAAAAATCGGATTTTTGATGAGGGGGGGGGTTTTTTTCCCCAATTTTATGATTAGTAAACAATGATAGTGCCTTTAAACATCCCAATTGAAACAAGGTTTTGATGCTCTGTAGGTTCTTTCTCAACTTCAGCAAATACATCGTTATAATTTTACTTCTCACCAAAAAATATTACCCTCACTTTGTCATCAATTTAATAGCCCATACCTTAGGCCCCATCGACAATTGACGTTACCTTAACATTTTTAAAATTGGTATCTGTCACACATACTTGTGTCTCAGTCTCACAGACTTCCAGCGGCAATCTCCAAGGCGTATAGTCTGACGGGGCTGGTCACATCACCGTCAAACTTGCGTGCAAAGCAAAGGTGTGCTGTATGAGAATAGTGTCCATGTCACTCGGTTCAAATTGCCAGGCACACTAAAAGAGCGAAAATGAAGAAAGAAAAAAAAATAGTTGCAATATTCCTTTTTTACAGTTGGCGTTTGGTACCATGTTCATCAAACAAGCTGGATTGGAACCAGGAGTCATGCCCCCCACATTGTGATCAGAAACGACTTCATCCCAACACAATTCAACAAAATAGGCTTATTTTGACCCAATTTGAAGCCCTAAATGACCACTAACTCCATTTCATATAAAGTTAAGGTCAGCCCTTCCTACAAACCACCCACCTATCACTGTTACCAAGTTTGAGTTTGAATTGAAAATGGACAAATAAATAAACATATTTTGACCCACTGACCCAACGTGACCCTTTATCCTCAATTCATTAAGGTACAGATCCCTCCCACCTACAAGTACCGTTTATCCGCAACTTAATTTAAGGTACATATCCCCTTTCCCTCCCACCTACTAATTACCGTTTCCAAGTTTGTTGGAAGTGAAGCCACACTTTTGAAATCAGGCACAGCTAAAAATGCAAAAGACCAGCAATGCAAAAACATAAAGAAATAGTGGATTTACAAGTTTGATCTGAGCATGTCAGGAGCAAGACAAACATCAATGGATGCATTACCCCAAGTGCTTCTGGCATCTAAAATAGCAGTGATTGAAAAAAGGGGATGAAATATACTAAAAAATCCTTTTTAAACCAAGGTATGTCACGGAGTTGCTAACATTTTCAATTAAAGTGTTCGGCATATGAGTCATGTTAACGTGACAGTGTACACACTACACAGTGCACTTTTCATAGTGGCATAACATTATCCTATCCACATTCCCAAATCAAAACTTCCACTAAACATCGTGCAGAAAGAAAAATGGTCCAGTGTCCACAATCAGAAGCGGGGCTATCAATGCTCCTCCAATCTGAGTAACTAGGTTCAGTTGGCTTCTAGACTATGGTATATTTGTTTTTTCACCACGGACACAGGTAAAGTGAGGGGTGGGGGAGGGGGTTTCAGGGGTATTATAGGGTGGGGGTAAGAAAGGGTAAGTGGTGAGTCATGTGGTTTAGTAAACTTCACTTTCACTTATAGCATTTTAAGGGAAGAGCAACTGAAATTTAAGTTGATAGTCATCCTATGCAAAACATGTTAACTTACATAATCGAATGTCTCTTCAACACTGGACGAAATATAAAACCGTCTTTTAATTTTTAAAAGTGGGTGACCAATTACGTATCTCATTTTTCATATGTTTTATCCCTCACATGGAGGGCATATTACCACAAACAGGATTTTAAATTTAGAGTAATCGGCTAGCTGGTTGGCTAGTAGAAGCAAACATGTGTACCCAAATTTGCTCATTGGAACAGGTGTTGTTGAATATTGTTTTTTTTTTTTTTTATTTTTTCTTGATGACTAATTATGGACGTTGCATCATAACATCCAAAATGAAACATATCCCAAGCCTAAATTCTACTGCGATATGAAAAAAAATCTCAATTTTGATATGGGAAAGTGAGGAGATGGGTTGCCAACTGGGTCACCCACCTTTAAACGACACTGGCACATTGGAAAATAGTGTGCCCTTAAGATTTCCCCCCCCCAAATTTATTTTTGCATGGTTGTAAGTTGTTACATTAGCCCTCACCTGAAATGCTTAACACCAAATCACCACCCTATGGGTAATCAGAACAATGTAATAAATGATTCCTCAGAGGAATTTATTCAGCAGGACATGAAAATGTGGTTAACACAGAAACACCCGCCCAGATTGATCCATGGCATTGCACTCCTGTTTGACTGGTCTGTGACCTTGTGGTTTAATATCAATGAGTACAAGTCTATGATTAAAAATTGACACATTTGTTGATTAAAAATTACAAAAACTAAAAAGTTAGCCTACAAATTACCTGGATGTTCTTTTAGCCTCTTTTTATGTCCGTTTTGTAGGATATTTTACTGTGTAAAATTTGATATCTATTTTTCCAATGGCCTAGGCTATCATTTGTCGAGAAATGAAGAAAGAAAATTTAATATTTGTGAAATGGCCAGAGTGCCGCTTTAAGTTGCTAACACCTTTTCAAATCACATCTAGGTGGATATCCATGTAATTTCAGCTGTCAACAAACCCTTACCACCTCACCCTTATAGAACTGGTTCAGAAAATTTTGACACTTTCCTTCTAGTTTCCGTACAAAGTGTGCATAAAATTGTTCAAGCAACAATACTCTCTCTAGTGGATGTCTTGACTGTTATAAGGGTATTACTCTGCAATACACATTTTGAAAAGGAGATTAAATTTCTTGAAGTCAAGAGTCGATGGAATAATTGTGGGGGTGATAAGGAGATATTGCACTAAAGTGAAAGTTGTCATTTTCAATCAATCATCACCTTTTTGACAAATAATTTTGCCTTTCTTAACACTGCATATACAACAACTTGCAGCAGAAATCGGTGCAAAATCCTTCTTGTATGAAACACCAAAATGATGGACCGAATTTCATGTAATGGATCCCGTTGTGGTCATGCTCCAAGTATACTGAACAGACTATAGTGGTGTTATTCATCACTGTTGTCCCATATCAAAAAATATTTCCTTCACATTTGGCAAGCGTAGACAATAAGAAACCAAGAGAAATTTACAATTTAGATCCAAAAGAAGATCTAGAAAAACCACTAGGGAGGTGAATGTAAACAGGAAGCTCAACAAATTTGCTGTGTAGTGCGAGGGTCGGAATTTGGCACAACAATTCACTGCAGCACAGTTAAGAAGGTATGAACCAGTAACACCATGCATGTGGTCGTCCCAGTGTTTTCTTGGTTAACCACTGGCTTAAAAAGGAAAGGTCAATTTTTGACAGTCGTTTTTTAACACATCTTGAATTTAAACTCGACACCATTCAGCATCTACACTGTTACTGCAATTTCTGGCACTAAGTCGTGGTGGGTGTGTGTGTGGCGCATATGCCACGTGTGTGTGCATGTACACACACAGAATACATGTTCATTTGTGGAACATTATTCTTTCAGCACTCCAACTAAATGTCAATACGCCAAGTGCGTGTCCCGATCGTATTTGGGACCCCCCTGATTACACGGAAGTAGTATCGATTTTGATATCAGATTAAGGCCGGATTTTTCTCATGTGTAATGAAATTTGAGCCCTCAAATCCATTCATTCCCAAGATGTAAACAAACAAACTGCCGTTTAGTGGTAACCATCAATATTATGGTGCACGGATTGAAAGGGCTTTGCAACATACACTATTGCATCTACCATTCAAAAAACACAAGTTTGTTTCCCACGGTACTTGACTGGGTGTATGTGCAACTTGCCAGGCTCTCATATCAAGTAGAGAACACAATACACATAATCGGAACAAGCACCTTTATTAATGGACGTTGTCACAAATTATCACACATTTTAACAAACGCTGACGGAACTGCTAACAGGTAAAGAGTTGGTAATTGACAGCACTTAACCAGAGGTCCTGCACTGCCAAGTACTGCAACGGTAATTATTCTGGAAGATAACACCTACATTCTGTGCACTGAGTATCTGCTCATTTTAATAATGCATTTTGACTTTTTCAAGTAGTTCTAACATTGATTTGCTGTAAGTAATCGTGGAAAGTTGTTGCAAATTATTGTGGGAATGAAAATTAAAAGTTGGTGAACTGCCCTAGGCCAGTAGGTTGGGATATATATGTGACTCACTGAAAAATAAGAGCCACACAATGGTACAGTAATAGCTGTCAGTTTCAAGCGGACCCTATGTTCCCCTTTGACCCTACAACCAGATAGTCACACAGAGGGCCATCGTTGACTTTAATTGGGCCAACATAATGCCCGCTACTTAAGGTTGTGGGCATTATGATGTGGTTTCTAAAGAGTACATGCAACCGACTTTTATACACTCTTAGATGATCAAGCGTCCATTCTTTGCGATTTTAGCGTCACAAAAAATTCATGAGCGTTTTTTCCCTCTGCGTTTACGCGAATTGTAAAGCGTCGTAAATCGCGTAGACTTGAGTTGCTAGGTGACTTGTCTAAGAACGCCCCTGATAATTACGCGTCTCAAAATCAACACCTTTCACTGCACCATTTCTTGTTTTGGCTCGGGACATATAACAGTGTAAGGTGTATAATTAAAGGTGTAAATAAACAGATGCGCAGTCCTCGAGTGCAGATGGAAATTTCCCTCTAAAAATGGTCCCTTTTTCGCGCATTTTTAGAAAACTAATACGGTAACCAAACAACATTTTTTTATTTTGTTTTCAGTATGCAATTAGACCTAAACATATGTGAAATCAGAAAAATGATCGGCCCCTTTGTTATCTTTTTGGTGGCACAACTTTAGTTCTTGGGGCATCACAATTTTCCCATAGAGTTGTAAATAAGAAAGTAAATATTCAAATTTTGAGCACAAATGTATTTTTTCTTTTTGGAAGTCTTTTTTCTCACAACTAGATACGGTAAGCATATTTTTATTTCCGATTTGTTCATCAGCACAAATGACTGTACTATGTATCAAATTTAAAGAAATCCTCGCCCCATTTAAATCATGATGCACACCTAAAGAAGACACTAGCCAGTGGTGTCCACCCTAAAGAGTTAAATATATTGCAATTTGCAGAAATGAAAAACATGATGGATAGTCTGTCAATCTCATAAGTTATTTTACAACTGAAAAATTTGCACAAACCGAAAACTGGTATTGTTTTCAAAAATCTGAATCTCGACTCAATTATGTGTTGTAGTAAGTGTCCTTATGAACAGTAATGACTAAAATATCCAATTTTGTCTTTTGCTTTTATCATTGTCTTAGAGCGTGTTAGGACTACCTATTACAGGACATGCACAAATCTGATTTTGATATTTTTCGATTTCTGATTTAGCAAATCACTGTAGTGGCCTTATGAGCTTTTTTAATTGGACCTTTTGACTGCAGAAGGACCACATGAATATTCAGTAGAATACCACTATAGACTCTGGCTTTACAGTTGATGCATATGCACGGGGTTCCATGCAATTTATTCTCAGTGGTTCCACCAAACACCCTAATTGCAAAGAGTAAAGCATTGTGATCGAGACCCAATGACCCCCCCCTACTTAACTTTTGCCAGATATCTAGTTCTACTACTACTATTCTAAAAATGCCAAACCTAATTTTTAACAAATATTTTCTCAAACAAAAGTGATAAAAGAATTTTAAATGGTAGGTCTTGAACGGTGCAACGAGGATTTTCACAGTAGATCCATATTTTTCTGGGATATGTAGTGATTTCATGTAGATTAGATGCTCAATAATTTCTTACCTTTTATTTCGTTACAGTGGTTACAGAAATAACTTAAAATGAAAACAAAAGGTGATTTGTCGTCTAATTATATTTCAATAAGAAAACATAGGCTGAATTTCGTATGTGCTCTTATACGAAATTAAAAGTTCACCAGATTGTTTGTACTAAAGAAAACAGTTCTCAGTAATCCTTACAGACGGGGATAGCTTTCACCAGTGCCAAAATCAGAATTTTCACATTTTTTTGGGACACATGTTATTGTGAAATCTCTCGTCTGCACCTTATAATGATGATGGATGATGAACACCTTATCTGGGACTGAATAAAAAATTTAAGGATTTTCTTTTGGCATATCATACACACACACGTACACACACAACACCACACACGTACGCACACACACACTACACGGACACACACACACCCGTTTAACACACACGCAAAACACAACTAACACATACACCCACGTACATACAAACACCAAGTGCATACACACACATATACAGAACATACACATGCACAGGCACACATAATGCATGCACCACACAGTAATGCACAGACACAAGCTGCTCAAAGTCTCCATTAGTAATCAGAGATCTAAAATTGGTTGATTTAATCTTTTGCCAGGTGCCCAGGTACTTTACAAAATCAATTGTAGGCACATGGATTTCCCCACAAGGTGTCGCATTTTGCGTTTCTGAGAATCGCCCAACTAATCAGTCGTGAACAAATTAGTTCCAGTGCAGCCCAGAATGGGTTGTAAATTTTGATAAAAGCGTTTTTATAACATCATTGAACAAACAAGTTGCCTTAAAATGGACGGATATTAATGAATAAATTGAACTGTAATACTAAAATTGGCTGCTACCAACCCCATGTAGCACTGCAATCAAGAAACAACACTCAAATGGAACTAATAGTATCCATCACAAATGATGACTTACAGCTGTTTGAAAGTTCATTTATTATGATAAAAGATAAACTGTAAAAATATAAATGAGCGGACACATTTTGACAATTACGTTGGTTATTTATTCCACTGACTACATCGGTGTAAATTTCCATTGTGAGGCAAATGGATTGTCTTCTTAAAAATATAGTTTTGCACATCTTCAATGAAGCATTGGCCATATAGAGGGTGTTATATGGCAAGATTCCCACAATGGCTGTTTCTGGGTTTTTTCAGAGGTAAATGCTCTTGCACTGTCGCTACTTATATCAGTTGTTTAAAACGTGTTGCCATGCCTTAAAATCACTCTAGAGGAAAGTTTGCATGGGGTCAACAAAAGTTTGGACTCCTCACCCAGAGGGGGTGATGAGTCAATCCCACCAATGCACAAGTTATTGGGAAATTTCACCTCCATAGGGGCATGTGATCCCACAAAAATCTATCTTAACACATAAAAAGCTTGGCTTTTCCGCTCAATTTAGCCAACCAGAAGCGTTAGTACTTAGGGAATTTTCGCATGATCATGAAATGTCTTATGGTTCTTAAACTTTTGGAACACGTTTCTCCTACGTAACTGACCTGTGTTTAGTACAGTACAGAGTACAGTATAGGCACATTGATTGCAATGCAGCATGGGATTGATTCAAAAACCCTATGCATATTCAACCAAACCCACAAATGCAGGTAGGGTCGTTAACCTCCAGCATTCTGAAAGCAGATGCAGAGGAAAATGTTTGATAAGTGTATTATCACTAAGGGGAAAAAAGGGATTTTGACAGCATCATAAAAGTTTTATAGTGAAAATAGGCATCTTTATAGAAGCTAACTTAAGTTATTGTCCGTAACGATGCTAGTTTTTACTTGACCGTGGAGGGCGTAATATTAAACCCGGCAGAACTTGCCGGCGTGATGCGGAGGACGTAACTGCTACGCCCTTGAAAACTTTGATGGAATACGGGCAAGTCTAAGATTAACTGACCTTTATCACCCTCATCTTTATTGGTCCCATTGTGGTCCTAATGACCATGGTGTGACCCGTCCGATAACAGTTCATGACCTCAGAAGTGACCTTTGACCCCGTGACTGAAGCAGACGCCTCAAAGAAATACGGCGACCCCTCAAATAGCTTCCGCACGCCACTGTGTTTAATGCAAAATCGCTTAGCCGGGTTAAGTGGTGATATGCTTAGTTTGAATTCCTTGACATATTTAGAGTTTTGTGGTTTCTTTCTTTCCTTTCCCAAAAAAGCATTGGATCTTCTTAATTAACCTTTCAAATTCGGTGAAAATTAAACAAGGATACGCATTTAATTCCACTTATATCTGTTATTTTTAGTCCATACCTGATTTGTGGTGTAATATTTAATCAATTCCTTTCTTTCCCGTCTCCCAAACCAAGACCTAGAAAAGATAATAATTTACTACTCAATGAGAGATGAGCAAGAGAGTCTGTTCCCCTGGTGAAAATACTTGGTCACACAGCACACAGCCTATTTCCGAGATAAATGAATTTATGATAGGTTTATAAAACAATAAAAGCAATCCGTGACAGATTTTGGCGTTACAATAGTTAATGCAAAAAAAAGAGGAAGTAAAAAAGTGTTTGTCTCAGTGTCTCCGTAACCCTGTAGCAAGCAAGCACGTGTTGTGTGATTTTTTTTATATCAAAAGGGCTATGAGGTAGCCATTTGGGACTCGGTAGGTCCATATGATCTTGCACAAGACGGTCGCAAAAAATTTTTAAATAACGTTTCGTAGACACTATTGATCTTGGAATAGTACAAGATAATAATAAAACTAATTTTGAATTTTGAGGAGCAAAGAATTACAAAAATAGGGAGAGTGGTCCCAATATGTAGTCAGATTGTTGTTGAAGAATAAAAGCATAATGGATCCCGACTGAACTTTTACCTTTCCCTTCAGTTACCTACATCTGTCCCCTTGATTCAATGTAAAAGCATCAAGTATGAACTTGTCTATCACTATATTAAAGCTACAGTTAGGTTAGAAAAGCATCAACCAAGACGTGATACTAGAGCTATGGACCAAGGTTACGCCGTGCATGACCTTTGACCCTCTCATCGGTTATCTCACTGAGACTCCTTCTCTCAATGTATAAACGAGACCAATATGAAACATTAAGTTACATAAAGTTGTGCTAGTGTTCACAAAAAGGTGATATACCAAGAGTGTCAACCAAAAGGTGTATATAAATTTTTGACCCCACCCACACACCTAAAAATGCAAATAGGCTATTCTTTTTTTTTTGGGGGGGGGGAGACTATTTTTCTCAAGATTTTTATGACGAACTTAAAACACCATTGGCAACTTTTAATATATTGTTACTGGTTATTATATAATCAAACTTGGCATGCCAGGTGACTTGTTTTGGCCTAAAGAACCCTAATCAGTTATTGATACCCAAAAGAGGCAAAATATCTAAATTTGCAAGGAATAGCTTAAAAGTGAAGGAATAACTGTAGAAATCATCAATAGTAATTCCTTTTCCCAACTGAAGAATTCACATAAAACGAAAGAAAACATGGCAAAGATAATCTCCAGGAATTACGTGTATGTAGTAAGTGTCTGTTCGAACAGTAATGAATAAAATGCCCAATTTTGTCCTTTTGATGTTGGCTTCTGGTCTTATCATGATTTGCAGGATGTTCAGAGAGCTTTATTTAATTGTTACAAACATGCAAAAATCAGATTTTTAGAATTTTTTTTTTTTTTTTTTTTCTATTTTTGGATGTTACAAATCACTGATAGTGCCTTTAAGTTGCTCATAAACTCTCTTGACCAAAAAGAATTTACCAACAATGTTGTCTTTTTCTTTTGTCTTTTTCTTCACTTCGGTGAAATACGAATCCTGTATGCATCAGGAGTGACGTAGAGGATTGGCTGCAATACATTATTAAAGCCGGTGTCCCACAATTATAATAATAAACAGCATTTATAAAGCACCTTATCAAAAGGTCAAAGCGCTGCACAAAAGCGATAATTATAACGAGTGCATCAATGATGCAGTACCCCATCATCTGGATTGTGTAGGGAAGCGTATGGTTGTGGGGTCGTAGAGGTTCCATTGAGGCTCAATCACAGGTTCAATTGACATATAGCCCATGGTTCCTTGGCCTTGGCCAGTGGTATCTTGAGCAGTTTGGTGGTGGCTAATAACAACTTAACTTGGAGAATGTTTTGAATTATTTGGTCAAATGTCAAGTAGTGTCATTGGAGGTCCAAAGGGCATATGGGCCATAAGAGGGCATTCTGTGCCTACCATAATAAAAGTTGCTGGACCGTGGTTTCTCTTAATATTATTTTACTAGGCGGTCTTGGATTGGCTATCACTGTTTTGCGATCACCTGGATTGAATTACCCTCGGGTTTGCGGTTCCTTTGACCTTTAATGACCCCTGATGACCTTTTCCATGTAAACCTTTACAATTTTTGGTCATCAACAATCGACCCCACCCACCAAGTTTCGCCTTGATACCACAAAGTTTTACCTACCTACCCATTTGACTTTGCATGGCCCCTAATGACCTTGGTTGTGACTAACTCACACCATAAACATACTCATATCCTACTTCAAAGCATGGCCCAGTACCCCACTAGAACCCCTGGAGACCGTTTGACCCCAAAATGACCCACTTTTGAAACCGTTACCACAAAACTCGTACAGGGAAACTTTACACCATACCAAAAACCATATCCATACGTCAAAGCCAGGCCAAGTTACCCAAAATGACCCCCTGGATGAACCTTTGACCCCAAATATGACCCGTCCGGAAACGTGACCACGAAAACTCATAACTGCGAAAATCTACCACCATACCAAACTCCTTCATATATCAAAGCACAGCCACATTACCCGATAACGACCCCTGGATGACTTTGACCCCAAAGTACCCCTCTAAAACCTGACCACAAAACTCTTAGCGAGGCGAAGCTTCTCTAGCCACCATCACCAAAACTCCTATCCTACGTCACTGCACGGTTAAGTTCCCGATAACGACCACCTGGATGACTTTTGCAAGCCTGCCAACATTGAGATTCGAGCAGGGAATTTAATCTCGGAATCGGGGAGATTGATCTTGGGAATCAGGAGATTGATTAGAATCATGAGATTTTTTTTTTAAAATAAGCGATCCTTTCAGTGGATACTCCCAAGAGGGATAACCGCCATGGATAGGGTCTTAAAGATCAATTGAAAGCTTCCACATTTAAGGAACTGTCAATTGGAACTTAGTCCATTTGGATGTGTTTAAAAAGAATGACATGAAAAGGTTTAAGTAAAAGTCAACTTTAAAGTTCGTACTTGAAAACGAAGCCACCTACATAGTTTATGAACTGCATCATGAGATAGAGCTCTTTTAAATAAAGCTGTCCCGAAAAAAACTTGACAGGGCTCCGCCGTATGACATAGCCCCATTTAAAGGAACTGTCAGTAAGGAACTAAGTACATTGAGATTTAAAAAAACTTATTGAATGAACATCGAAGAACGTCAAAACTTTGGAAGGGCACGATAATTTCGACATGACCAGTCGTCCCTAAAAAAGGTGTGAAAATCTCATTTTTGCACTAACTGTAAAGCTTTCTATCAGAAAGTCCCCTGTGAAATGATTAGCGTAAAAAAGTTCTTTGTGTTGCAAAAATTGTGCAATTTCTAATTTCTAGAGGAGTCAAAATACCAAATTCAGCCTAGTTTTTATATTGAAATTAGGAAATGAAAATCACATTTTTTTTCCACTTCCCAGGCATTTCTGAAACCAAAGACAAGGTAAGAAATCTATTGGGGGTCTTACTATAGGAAAAGCACTTACATATACACAATATCTTTGGGGTGCCCCAAAATCTATTGTTGCACCGTTAAAAGGCTCCTAACTTGAAAACGTAGCCATCTACAAACATGAACTGCACCATTAGATAGAGCTCTTAAAAATAAAGCTTTGCCCAAACAATTGACAGGGCTCCGCCGTCTGACAGACCCCGTGTTTAGGGACTGTCAGTGAGAACAGAAGTCCACACCGGCACTAAAATAATTATACCCTACACTTTTGCCTAATAGCAATGATGGAGCAATCTTCAAAAAGAGGCAAACAAACGCAATCACAACACAAACAAGGTTTCTTGATCTTGTAGGCCTATCCCCTTTGCACCACACTGGAGTTAATTTGTTAACACTTTAAGACAGCGCATAGCCTAAGCAGTTAAATGGTTAAAATCAAAATATTGCTGGTGGCTGGTCCATCCGAAAGTCTGGAGAAAAACTATGTCAGAACCAAAGACGATATACTAATTTTCTTACTTGTTATAGCATATTATTTATCTCAACACCACCCTCATTTTCATTACCCCCTGGATGAACTTTGATCCCAAAATGACCCCTCGAAAATGTGACCATAAAACTTGTCCGGCGAAACTCTACCACCAACCAAAACCTCTTCATAAGTCAAAGCACGGCCCAGTTACGCGATAACGACCCCTCCAAATCGTTACCACAACCTCGTACGTCGTAGCTCTACCACCACACAACCACCACAACTACCAACACACCAAAATTTATCCGTATCTAAAAGGACAGGTGAAACACATATCCTCCAAACCCACAAGCCCACAAAGTTTATTTTTTTAGTAATATAGATTTTGAACCAAATGGGGTCAAAAAGGTCACATAGGGCCAAAGGTCAAAAGGTCACATTGGTCATCATAGGGCATTCTGCGCATACCATTAAGAGTCCTGGACCAGTGGTTCCTTTAGTTTGTCATAGCATTTTTTAGTTTTTCAAATTGTTTTATTGAATGTAGATGACAAAATGTGGGCAAAGGCCATATAGGGTCATAGAGGCCACTCTACTATATACTCATGAGAATTGGTCAGTGGCATTCGTTACTAGGACAATACAGCACCACAGAAGATGACAACCAGTATCGGCAAATGACATACACTAAACAGGTTACATTCACACTCCAGGTTCCCATGGCATGTTTTACAATGATCTGTAATGGAGCCCAGGTTGATAACAATCGTATATGCAATCTCGCTCTTTTACAGCAAACATTGATGCTTTGGTTGGCACACGTCCTAAGGATACCTGATGGGTCAGACAT
The DNA here is from genome assembly GCA_023653785.1 of Ophioderma brevispina. Lineage (NCBI taxonomy): Eukaryota > Metazoa > Echinodermata > Ophiuroidea > Amphilepidida > Ophiodermatidae > Ophioderma > Ophioderma brevispina. The sequence goes on from JAMKCH010022142.1 coordinate 26,167, forward strand.
ACTGGTAGCATAGCAAATTGTCGGGTCTTACGTTTTTTTTTTTGTTTTTACATTCTCTATTAACCCTACCCGGACCTGGCTCGGTTTGCGGCCCGACGGCCCAAATGCAACGAATGCAATCTATTTTTTTATTTTTAACGTCCCCGATGTTTTGGCGTTTCATTTCATCTCGGGCCGTTTTGCCTTCCTCCCGGCACAGGAATAAGTAAGCGTAAAGTCAATAACGCCAGATGCACGAACAAAACACATCGCGTCATTTTCCCCTCCCGGAAGAACGGCCCAGAGCAACGAAAAACAGTGCATCATTTTCCCGGAAGACGCCCAGATGCAACGAAAAACTCGCGTCATTTTCCGGTAAAGACGTCCCCATTATGCAACGAGAAACAATCGCGTGCGAATGCATAAAAACAGGATAATAATAAATAAATAAATAATGGATGCGTAAACTGCACACTGATCTGCAGAAATTGTAAGCTTATAGTTCGCCAGTCTTGCGTGGCGCTATTACGCTACATTATAGTCGTGTCTTGGCTCTATTATGCTACGTCATGCTCCCGTTTACGTCATGATCGTTTATGCATAATTAAAAAAATAGCTTGTCAAAAATGGTGGCGCTAATCACCATGAAATCGAAATTGTCTATGGGCATTATTGTACACAATTACCACCCGCTATGAAAAGCCTTGCGCCTTCTGCGGGCAAAACCGTCACGAAATGCAGTGAAAAGCATCGCATCATTTCCCGGGAATGACGGCCCCAATGCAACGAGGAACATCCGCGTCATTTTCCGTAATAAATACCCCAAATGCAACGAGGAACATCGCGTCAGTTCCGTAAAGACGGTCCCAAATGCAACGAGGACATCGCGTCATTTCCGTAAGACGGCCCAGATCAATGAGGCCAATGAGAGTCATTTGCGCGACCAAAATATTTGTTGACGGCCAAAAAAAAAGAGAAGATGAAATAGATCAACGAAAAACTTTCCGAACCGGTAACCACGTGTTTTGTTGGCTCTCTTGCCCTCTCGGCCGTGTTAGGGTTTAATTTTCGTATGTTTCAGGCACTTTGAAGGGGGAATTCCTCGATCAAAATAGAGATTATTATTGACAAATTTTCGCTGACTCTTGTTGAACATTTTAGGATATTCTAGTCAAAATGTAATGAATTTCTGGCAGGTGTTCCAAAGATTTTCCACTTAGTATTGATATGCCTTTACCGCCACTTATTTCAACATTTTTTTCCGCTTTTCAACAAAGCGGGATATTAAAAAGGTAAAAATTCGAAGTTATGCCAATCATGTAGTGGAGCACTTTCGACACAAATATCTAAACTAAAACCCGTCAAATAAGGCAAGCGTTTTTGTCGTCCCAACTCGCAATAGAATATAGTAATCATCCTCCCAGTGTAAGGTTATTAAAATATTCCGAAGTATGCCACTGCTGCGCAAGTGAATACCCTCTTTTGTTTATCATAGTTATAGGATCGAATATTTATATCGAAAAACCTCATATATTAAAGTGCCTTCAACTCTCAAGGACCCCTTATATGAATACCATAACTGGCTTTCAACAGTTTCAAGGTGCCTTAACACGGTCAACGTAGTGGAACATCGTATAGGCACAGCCACGCTGGGCATGGTAGTAATACAAGTCGCCTCATGTCCATGTTCGAAAACATCACCAGAACTTAATGACAACCATACTGTTTCTCAGCTCCACCAAAATTGTTCTCAAGACCCTCCCAAAAAAATACCACCATATCATAAACTAAAAAATTTAAACTTTGCCGTCGAAACCAACACCAACAAACCCAACTTTTTCAATCCATCCTATACCATAAACACTATGCATAGTCAGTATAAATGCCATAAGGGAAAGGGCTTGCCTTCTGCAAGACGTTACCACGGTACCAAATTTGCTAATGTACGGACTTAATATTTTTGAAGTTTTGCTTCACTAAGTAGGCCAAATTGTACATTTGCTGAAAAGTCTTTGAGACTTGGTTGCAAAAATACCCCGAGTTATTACATAACTCACGTCTGATCTCAACGTAAACCACTTCTTTTGTGTCCTCCTATATATCGGGCGACCTTCATCAGGGGAAATTTGTTTACACTAACTCTACTCAAGCAAATGAACTCGCACTTGTGTTTGATCTCGGTCCCTGGTAAGCCCTTGGTAGATATGGTACACGATCACCATTCATTTTTGCCCGAAGAACCCCACTAGAACCGGTTCATAGGTGCAACACATACACCAAAGCTGCATCAGTAAGAAAGACGACAAGCACGGCATCAAAGGAATGTCCAAAACTTGACAAAAAGATACAAAAGTCACCCACACTGCCTCCCGTCACAATTCCCAAAATAAAACCTACGCGAAACCCCCATGATCTTCCAGAACAATTTGCCGAATTTTGGGGAAAACGGACCTAAAACTCCGACTATTTTTTCGCAAATAAGAGTCCGACATATTAAACACGCCGCTCTCGATTACAATAATCCATCATTCATGAATTGAGGGATTACCTACACTGAACTACATACAACTTATATCTTACAGCTACGCGTAATTTACAGGTCATAAAAAGTAAGCAAAATTGAAACAAAATAATAATAGACAACATTTGAAAATGCAAAGAAACAAAGTCATGAGGGAGGTCCGTGGAGAACATTGTCATACGGGAATAATGGTCTCAGGGCTTTTTGAAAGCTGTATTGATGTGCAACTGAACGGATGTTTAGTGGAAGTGAATTCCATAGACGAGGAGCGCTGCACTGACGCCTCTTGTCTCCAATGTCTTCTGATTTGTACGAGGGGTGTCAAGACGAAACCATCGCTCCCGATCTCAGACTTAACCCCAGGAATATTAAGATTGCAGGAGATCACACAGGTCCGGCGTAGAAGTCCTTGGAAACTTTTGTAATTGAGTAAGCAGATTTTTTAAAGGCAATGTGTGATTTAACAGGCAGCAGCCATTGAAGTTCTTTGAGAAGTGGGGGATGATGGGTTGACTTCTACCTAATCCAAAATGACTTTAGCAGCTCTGTTTTGTAGTGTTTAAGTTCTGTGGTCTTTCACGAAATACCGGTATAGTGCTGAGTTGGCGTAATCGATACGAGATAAAATCAATGACCGGACAAGGTGGTGACAACTTTCAGCCCTGATGAAGCGAACGCATTCTATATATTATTGCGAAGATGAAATTGGCGGCTTTGATGATGGATTTTCAACATGTTTCCGACATGTGACATACACGGTCGAATATCACGCCCAGATTTCCTGATTGTTGCGACTGAATGATACTGTTCCGCAATTTTGATTGTTAAAGACACTATCAGTGATTCATCCGGATGAGACCAAATATTTAAATTTGCAGAAATAGCTTAAGTGAAGGTATTCTTCTAAACCTCATAAGTTACTTTTTCAACTACAATCGCAAAAAAGAAGGAACGGCAGTGTTTCCAAGCTCTGACTCTCCCATTCAATTACGTTTGTAGATGTCCGTTCGGACACTAATGACTAAATAACCGATTTTGACTTAATTAGCTTGCTTCTGGCCTTATCATTTGCATGTATGTTAGGGTCCTATACTTGTTAAGACATGCACAAATCTGATTTTTTTATGATTTTTGCATTTTCGGATTTAGCAAATCATGATAGTGTCTTTAAGTTCTTCAATTTGGATTTAAACACGGAAGAAGCAATAAAAAACTCAGTTTTTTCATCATTTAGTTTCAGTTTATTCATCTTTCATCTTCACGATTTAGCAACACCATTTTACAACAGGCTAATGGCATTTTGGGCATCATCCCCTCTTACCTTGGATCGAAATCTAAGTACCCACTGTATGGCTCCGCAATACATATGATGGGTGAATAGTGTCTTTTGCAGATGATAGCACCAAGCAGCAAGTATACAAAAAGAAGAAGGGGCCTACCACAGATCCCTAGGCATTCCATAAAAGGAGGTTTGACCTGATGAAGACGAATTTCCAATTCAAACGCGGAACGAGCGGTCCGCTAAGGTATAAGAAAATCCAACGGACTTTACCTTGATTTCCAATAGGTGTGCACGAAGCCGATTTAACATTACGGTGTCGACGGTGTCCAACTGCGGCGGATAGATCTAAAAGTACCAGCACCACAATTTCTATTATCAAGAGATTCATTCTATCAGTTTTCACAAGCGCAAGATGGCGTCCTCTGTGCTATGAGTTCTCTATACGCAGACTGGAAGTGGTTGCAGACGGTCATTGGCGATTTAAATGGCCTCTTTATATTTGATTGTCAAACCAATTTTCTCCACTTTGTGGGAGATTAAATTGACATTAACACTGTCCCGGTAGTTCTTTAAAACCTCCTTGTCTAAAGTTGGCTTCTAAGAATTTGCTTTAACGACAGCTTCCCGAGCTTCGCTGGTACAGTGCCGCTTCTAAATGAATGATTGAGTAAAGCGTTTAATGTTTTGACGATATAGTCCACATTGTCCTTGTAACAAGCAAGCCCATTGGTAAAGTCTCAAGTTTGGCAAGAGTTAGATGGCATTGACTTTATACTTTACAAACACTTCAACCGTAGCCCATTTAACTCCGACATGAACCTATGTAAGTGCCTTACATTATTCCTTGGTGCAACATTGAACACATTTCTTTTCAAATGACGATCAGATCATTTCTTATCATGGGCAAACTTTCTGGTTTTAAAAAAATGAGCAATTCATTACAATAACGTGTCCCATATCAATCACACCTCATGAGGTGCTTAACTGTCCTTTGTTCAACATTTTGTTGTCCAGTTTTTAAACAGATTTTACAGTCAAATTATGAGTTTATCCTTGAGAGTACTGTTTCCTTAGGCGTTTTGAAGTAGTTTACTTACTTGTGATCCAGTCTGTTTTCAATATAATTGATATGGTCAGTAGGACAATTTGGTTTTAAAGCCTTTTCTTTTCACTACTTTCTACGCTGACGGCCTGGCATTATTGATCTCTTCATATACCAGTAATGTGGACCTTTTTTAACTGCGGGACCGCAGCCAGGAAGGTGCATGAGTTCTACACATTACAAACATTTGTAAACAATGAGAAAAGATAAGATATGATTACTTGGACCTCCACCTGGCCCACAAAAGTCGATATCTTCCGTGTGTCTTCCTGCAAAACCAATGCTGTCATATCCCTTCTGTCAACTGCTTCCTCAGGAATGCAGGTTGCCATGGCTGAATGACTCCTGTAACATCACCAAAACACCTCCTAAAGGTGAAGCATCCTCTTGAATTCAACCGACACGAAAAAACTACTTTTACACTTTCAATCATATTTTCATAGTATTTTCTCTATTTGGTCAGGCTTAGGAATGTAGTGGAAAGGAGCAACAGAGATTTCAAGTCAGCCGTTTGGCTATCAGAAATAACTTAAATGAACACAAAGGCGATTTTTTATGCGTAGATTTCATAAAACATAGGCTGATTGGCCGATTTGTGCTCCTATAGAAGATTAGAAACAGAATCTCCTGCTTAATCCGTTCCATCATGGGATATGTTTTTTTTATAGAGCTTCAGCACCAGGGGCCCAAATCATAATTGCACCTTTTTTAGACAACCTGTTATTTGAATCCCTTGTTTGCACCTTTAAGGTTAAGGCCTGGTTTCAGTACTGCCGTGTACTTCCACGTATGCAGGTCCATTCCAAACTTTGAAATGCCCTATTCTAAATATCATTTTGTGAAGTTTATGAGTGCTATACTAATTCTCTTTCCATAGAGGCAATGCAATTTTTGCTATGTGAACTATATCAGTTTCAGAAGAACCTGCAATTGTCAAAATACCTCACCAAATGTTATTCACACTTGAGTTGAACAATAACTAGCCTTGAGTCTTGAATTAACGATTACTACCAGATTAACAACCTTAAAACCAAATTAGCATGGGTGGATGCTAATTAATTTTGGAAATCAAAATTTCTTCTCTTGTCGCGAGTCCAAGTCAAGTATTTGTATCAACTATAGATATAAATTCAATTTTCGTTAGTGACTTTTCTGATTAATGAATCCTGATATTTAAATGAAGAACACACCATGCGTTCCTCAAGATGTCTTTTCCGTTCCTTTCCAGGCGTCATTTAGGTTTGAGTAGTGATAGCTCAGGCATGGGTGGGACAAACACCGACGCGCTTTAAACGCCCCACCCGGAAAAAGACGTCTGTCCAGACTCAGAAGAAATCAGAAAGGCATACAGTAGGTTAACTTTTTGTGGTTAAATTCCTTGGTTGAAAAGTGGAAGGAAAGTGGTGAACAATTCCATTGGCATTTGGACAGTTCTTAACAGTAATCGCACTTGTTTGATAGTCGTTTTCAAATCCCCTCGCAACATTTTAGGCAGCCATTTTGAGTTATCAATCAGTACAACCACTGAGTGGGAATGAGCAACGCACATATAGAAGGTAGACAATCGGATTCTCCACAAACGGGTAACCAAATCGGTGGCCAAAATATACACACTTCATTATCATAGTTTTTGGTACCAGCATATTTGGTTACCTATTGTCGTATTTGGAAAGTCCGTTATGCATATTAATGAGACACGCGAGTATTTTACATTCTCGTACTTAGCGAGTGGAAAACACAACAACTGATGCCACACGCTATCACTCACTCGAAACTCAATATCTCTTTTCCTAAGCAAATTAACAAGGGTCATCTGTACTTTTTGTGCATAGGGATGCAGGAGTCTTTTTAGACTCGAGGCAGGGTTTCCTCAATCGATTGGTTTCACATAATTATTATTTGCAGAAAAATGTTTCCGATCAAAAATGAACACTTGGGGGAAATGCAACACTGATAACATAACCGTGGCGCGAGTGGCTTGCGAAACAACCACCACAGCGCGCCGAGTGTGAGAGAAATCGGTTACGACTTTGGCTATTCCATAATACAACTCGATTCACTTCTTCGTGATAGTTTCTATGGAATGAGCCTACAAGCATAAAATGCCCAATAGTTTATGGTGACAATATACTTTCTTATTGCCCTTTTTCTCACTTTTCTGAGGCTACCAGATCTGGTGACAATTATATACTCCTGGTAAAAAAAATCCATCAGCATAGGTGTACT
>JAMKCH010022143.1:0-20043 GCA_023653785.1 Ophioderma brevispina
GGCTACAGAGAGGTCAACAGGAAAAATTCCAATTCCATTCCATTTTGAAGTTATGGGCTCCCAAAGTTTTACAATCGGGAACTATAAAATTGTTGTTGATTCCGAGTAATTAAAAAAACCTTTATTAATGCTATTTAAATATCAGAAGTTGCCCACTTGTTGCGTCCAATAACAAAGCAAGTCAGAAATTTCTTGTATCCCCCTAGTAAAAATAGGCCCCCAAATACCGTAGTTGCCATGGTGGCGAAATGGACTAAAATGGGACCAAGCATAGAGGGCGCTTATTTTTTGAGACGTGGGTTGGGTTTGGCGTACACCTGAATATGAAGTTCTAGCATTGAACAAATTTAGCATACACTTTAACAATCATTGTGAATATAATTTTTTGTTTTGGTATTTTTTGATCTCTTCAGTGAAAAACAGATGCAGCCAAATTTTGGCCCTATTTTGGTTTAAAAGTTGCAGAATTCAGAAACCTTTACCAGAAAAGTGCAAAATTTGACCAAGTACTAGGAAAATTTGCAACTGGGTCCCCTAACAAATGTCAAGGGTGTTTAAAAAACGTGATTGTTTGGGACATGTTTTGGGTGATACTGATCACATCTAACGTGGTCTGTAGTGATGAGGAAAAAATCCAACAATACTTTAGTCCAATTTTGCAATTTTTATAGTGAAAAGGTTTCTGAATTCAGCAACTTGTAAACCAACTGAGCATTAATTTTGCTTGATATGTAATCCAACATTTTTTCACTGAAGACATCAAAATACAAACAAATCTTCTATCACAGTGATTGTGATAGTGTATGCTAATATTTTTTTTTTTTTTTAATGTTCAATTTAATACCAAGTGTTTCAAAAAGCGCCCTCTATGTTTTTTGGTCCCATTTTATTCCATTTCTCACCATGGCAAACTCTTTAGGGCCTATTTTTACTAGGGTGATAGAAAGAAATTCTACTTGCTTTGTTATTGACTGCAACAAGTGGCAACTACTGTTTATATAAATAGCATTATAAAGTTTTTTTAATACGAATCACAATTTTATAGGTCCGAGTCGTAAAACTTTGAGAGCCATAACTTCAAACGAAATGGATTTGAATTTTTCCTGTTTGACCCCTCTTGTAGCCCCATAAAATGTACCTTTACTGCAATTTCAACAAATCTGAGAGGGGGGTTCCACACCTTGGTGGTTTTTGGCATGGAATACCCCAAATCAAAGCAAAGATACCTTTAATAAGTGCAGGTTTTCAAAGAATTTACATGGGCTTTCAGTTCAAATGCCTTATACAGACCATTTTATGGGCCTTTATCGCTGTTTTTACGTACTGCCATGTAATGGCATCTATTGTCGATGCTGTTGTGCTTGTTCCTGACCATTGATCCTTTTTGGTCCATAAGAGCACCATTGTATTGTAACTCGACAGCCTGACCTATAAATAAATCCCTCTTTTCAAAACTTTAACGCCCAGGGGCCCTGACTGCCTTGTATCCAAGCCGACAAAGTACGGCGGATGTATGTCCCTTAATAATACAAGATAGCTCTGTGTGATAGCTGTAATTAAAGATCTCTGAAATTATTAATGAAACATCAGCGAAACGGTGCATTCCTCATCGTGAGTTAATTTTTAAAATAATGCTCCTCCATGCACTGAGGAGCTTTGGCACAGTGGTTAACGGTTCTTTGCCTCCTGGTGGCCGACGTTCCTGGTGCAAATCTCAGTAAGAATGTGAAAAATCAATTCCGCTCTTGGCACTCTCCCCATTTTTGCACGAAAGACGAGGGGCATATGAGCCAAGATCTTCGGGTAGTTCTCTGATGGAGAACAATGGACTGCTTGTAAACCCACTGCTATCTCGGTGCCCAGTATGTCAGCGCATTTTCCGTTATTACAAAGAGCTGTTTATATGCCAATGTAGAATAAACCTGTGAGAACTAATAGTGTAAGTGCATGTTTCCTAGCAGTGTCTTATCCACTAATGTCATCTGGTAACGTCTCATTTTGCATGCTTTCATTCCATTACAAGCCACTAAGTTTTATGCTTCAAATGAAAAGAACTCTACACCCGATGTTCGTCAGCTGTTGTTATGCAGCAGCTGCTGAGCTGAAGTCCCTTGCCAATCCTCTGAGAGAACAGGTCTCCATCCCTGACGACATACCCACGTCTCAGTGGCTTCATCATGAACATACTATCGAGGTTAATTGTAAAGAAGGTATGGAGCCAAACCAAATGGTTTGGAGGGATTCATTAAATGCTGTGAGGTATGTGTACTGTTCAATTTACTTAGAATTGTAGGAGTTTGTATTTGATTTTTTTTAAACCATTTTTCAGTTTTAAGTTAGAATACACACGACAGATAGATTATGCGCATATTTTATCTCTGGTATCACTAATGAAACTTTATCTTGTTGTCTTTGATTCCACATAGCGTACCCCCTCAGTCTTACCAAGCACCTGACTTCAACTACTTCCAACACGTCAACTCAAAGTCTTTTTCCAATGAGTCCTGGTTTAAGAAAACCTCTGTTGGAACATGTCAGGGCTTTTCCATTCACTGGAACACCAGGTATAACCGGTGGTGGTGGATGGGCTTATAAGTGACAGCATTCTGTATGGTTGAGATCTGGGGAAACAGATGTGGGAAGGTCAAAAGTCATTCAGGGTCACGTATTTTTATATCATTTTCTCTGTTATTCATACCACATAATTTGAAGACCTATTTGGGACTGCTGTCCCTATTTTTATCCCCCTGGCTTGAAAGGCTGAGTCGGGAATTTTGCATAAAGCGTGCGTATGTCCGTGTATGTTCCAGTTTGGTAGATTTTTGTGTCGCATGCCTTAAGCAGGAAGGCACCTATGGGATCACTTTGTCCACTTTTGATGTCTGTTGTTGTTGTTATGTCTAGGTTTGAAAAGGTTTAACATTTGCCTGTACTATCCTCATACTTGATGGATGTTAACCAAACATTGGGTCACGGGGCAACATGGCATCCCCATTTGTATGATGAGTTCCAAAGGTCATGTGAGGTCATTAGTTGTAAGATAGGCTGCGAGAATGTAAAATTGACTAGTTTGAAAGTTGACAAGTTCATTGGAACCAACCTGAATCATAGGTGCTACATGGTATCCCTCATTTGTTGAGAGTCAAAGTCACATACCAAAGGTCAAAGTCATGGGAGGTCAAGTTGATAAAGAGGCTGAAAATGTAAATGACCTCATTGAAAAGTTGATGTTCAATTGAACCAAACGCGGTTTATGGAGTTTCATATGCAACCCCTCCATTTGTGTACGAGGGCCAAACGTCACATATCCTAGTGTCAAAGGTATGTTACTCCTATCATTCAACCTTTAACTCGTGACGGGCAGTCGACAACAAGCTGTGCCAAGGACCGATGTATTTTTAGTATTTTTGACGTCTTGTTATAAAATTTGTCCTATTTAATTAGACTTTGGGGTTAAGGTGCAATATGAGGAGTCATTCATATGTGGATGACGTCAAAGTCATGGACCAGGTCAAAGGTACTCTGAGGTCAATGTTCCAGACTGCCATCTTACATGCTGTATTTGTATCTTACATCCCCTCTTTAAAGTCCTGTGCCCCATGAGTAGTGCTGGAACGCGCACACGAATGGAAAACCACTACACGTTTAGAAATTTCCATTCACTGCTTACAAATAAAAGGGTGGGGTCCAAAACCGCTATTCTGGTGCCCATTCTGTATAACTATTTTCCAACGCACACTCTCAAGTAAATTTGATCATCATGACAGTTATCCAGACCATATAACTATCCACTATGTCATTTGGTATCTCCCAGGGGTGCTTCACAGGTCAATCTGATGGGCTGAGAAATGTCAAGAAGCCCTGAACAAGAACTGATTCTAGTAAGAAGCCAAAGAATTGAGCTTTATATCTATCTAATATGCAGATCCCAAGAATAGCCAAATTGCTAACTGAACTACTTCATGTGGTGGTGTCAGTGCAGTAGTGGTGTTAATTCATCTATGGGAACAATTGATTGGTTGACATAATTACTTTTTGTCTTGCTCTTGAGCTTGCTCAAAGCAAGACTAAGAAAATCACTATTTCTGTATGTTTATGTATGTATGGTTATTTTGGTTAGAGATTTATAATTTTTTCTCCTGCCCAAACACTTGGGCCAATTGCAGCCAAACATGGTCAGAAGAACCTCTGGCCCAAAGTTCATATGTGATGTGATCAAGTAAAATGAGTCTAAAGTCGGTCAGTATGCACCATTTAAAAAGCTACATTTTGCTGAAACCCCAATTGAAATTGACCAATTAATTGAAGGGTGGCCAAAACAATAGGAAACAAAAGACATTTTCTCCTTTGTTTGGCTATATCTCAAAATCAATATTTGCGACTTCCGACTCATTTTGCTTGATCACATCACATATGTGGTTTACTTGGAGTGAGAGGTCATGTGGACTGATTAAAGGGACATTCTTGAAAATCTATCAATTCGTTTTTCTGCAACAGATCAAATCGCCAAACTTGGTCAGTATAAGCACTGACCCAAGGCCCATATGAGGTGTACACAGATTGGGGTCAAAGATTATGTGGGTGGATTAAAGGGGCATTCTGTCATCCTCACATTCAGAAGTGTTACATGTACAAGTGTTAGAGATTTTCAGATTGTGATGAGGGGCAAAACATGTAGTTCGAGAACCGTCTTGTTAAAAGAAACATCATGATATATGAAATAGACTATGGATTTACCTGCTTCAAAGAATATCTTGACTGACAAGTGTTTGGTACTGATAGTGATTATTAACAATTGTTTATTTGTCATTACAGCAAACACACATTCCTAAACCAGTACTAAAAATCCTAGAGGCTGAGGAAAATGGAGACCGGATGCTCCAAGAGAGACAGGAGATAAGACGTAAACTGGAACCTGTGAAACGAAGAGGATCAGACAATGATTCCAACCTGAACCTACAAAAAATGAAACTCCTACAAGACAAACTGAACCAGGAGAAACGGCTGCAAGATCCGCAGTGGAAGGAAAAACTGGAAAAAGACAGCGATGCGGGAGGAAGGATTGAGGAAGAAAGAAAGAGAGAAAAAGGATTCAGAGAGAGATGGGGAGGATAGGAAAAGGAAGAAAGATTCGGATTCCAGAGATCGAGAAGACTCAAAGAGGCGGCGGTCTAACAATGGGTAAGGGTCGAACTCACCGTCAGTGAGAATAAAACAAGAACCTATTGATCCAGATGAAGCCGCCTCAAACAGCCCTTCACTTCGTATCAAACAAGAACCCATGGACCCTGACGACAAAGCTGACACGGAAGGGAGACCGTCGAAAAGGAGGAGCTCAAGATTAAGCAAGAGCTAATATTGGCTGTATTCAATTATGTTGACAATTTTTAATGTCGCCATTAAATTGGGAGACAGAATTGTTTTCACAATATTTTGAATCCAGATTTTCTATCAACTAGGCTTTAGAAAATGTGTGCAGTATTTGTTTTTTTGTTTTTTTCTTTTGACAAAGAGACAGTATCAAAGATGTGCCAGAACAAGTTTCAGATACCATTAAAGTAGGACTATCGGCTATGGTGTCCTGGATAGATTTTGTTGAAAATTGGTTGATATGTGGGTAATGGTAAACATACAGCAATTTCATTTTTTTACTAACATGCGGTTTTTGAGAAATTTCAAATTATGTGCTTTTTCAAAATTTTCCCCATACACTGTACAAGGACTATTTGGTACAGTGCAAAATGGACAAATTGTTAAAAACCTATATTTTTGTATATTTTTTTTCTGAAGTTGTAGATTATTATACGATTGGTTTTCATTTTACATGGTTTCAAATGTATTGAATTTGAAAAAGAAGTTTTATTTCTTTGGGTAATGTTATTGTCAATAATTGCTTGATTTTTTTTTCTAGGAACACTAGAATGCCAATCTTAAACATTAACTAGAAAGAAATACACCTTCAGTCTTTAACAAATTAGGTGTCATATGGAAGAGAATCAAATTTGGAAAATTCTCTTGTTAGATTTGATGTTTAGTGTTTTCTATTTTAATTTAAGTGTTTATTTTTACCATAATAAAATTTTCTCAAAAATTAAACACTTTGTTAACAAATCCAGAGAGAATTTATATATTTTGGTTAAAAACCTACTTCCTAAAGTTTGGATACCACCGGTCCTTCCCTCTTGGCTAGAAATAATTATTACTCCAAAAATTAAGGAATTTTTTTTTAAGTTAAAAAAATGTAAGAAGTGAAACTGGCCACTTGAAATTTGGAAAGGATGTGCACTGAAAGTTATTATTTTAGATAACCCCATTTCTATAAATTTGGTGAGTAGATCTGATTTGATAGCAATTGTTTCTGGGGAAGCTTAATAGCCGATAATCCTACCTTAGGATCCTTATACCCCCGCCTAATTTACCATTTGGAATAACATATCCATCAGCCTAATTCATAGAATGCCTTGCCGAATGTCGACTGGTGTGCTTGATTATTCTTGATCTGATTTACAAATGAGTCGGGAATTTTATCTGTCGAAGTTTGTTCTTAGGGTAGCATATATTTTGTATTTATAGTTCTATGTGTGTCTTTGTGTTTTGTTTGTTTCCTGTTGTTGTCTATGCACACACTGAAGTTGTTACCATAAGAGTCTGCTATCACCTGGCTGATTGGTGTCTTTAGTTCATCTCGGTATTAAACCCTTGCATTGTCAGTGTAGTGAAAAAATGGCATCCGCACTTAAAATGATACAGCAAATGGCAATGGTGTAGTTTTGGGCCCTAATCCTATTGCGGGCTGAATCTTACTGATCAGTCAATACAATGCAATCAGACAACTTACATAGCTCTTGTGAACTCTTTCAAACAAGATTAATGTTTTGGAAAGAACAGGGCTTGAAAAATGAGCAAAATTATATGGTAAAACATCTGAAAACATTTTTCAACATTTCTGAACCAACAGACACCAAACACATCTGGAACTAGATGTGGTTCTCAGCTGTGCGATCTATATTAAGAGAATATAGGTAGACTGCTGTGAACCTAGATGACCTTTGAACATTCACCCGCTCACATGATTTTTTTTTTGGCATTTTCCCCTCTACCTGATGTTAATTTCCACCAACTTTGAACCTAATCAGAGCCATTTTCATATTGAATCCTAGATACTTTTGACCTTGGATGAACGCGCATTTATTTCTTTCACATGTCCCCTCTGCATCATGTCAATGTCCACAAACGTTTGATGACCATAAGTAGGTTGGATGTGGAGATATGATCATTACCAAAATAACATGTTATTTAAATATGTACATGCTCCGTTTTTGGGTTAAAAATTGTTGTCATCCACATAAATCCTTCCATCCACACGTAACAGTACAACGAATACAAAGTGGTCCTTCCAGCATAGTTGGCTGTCACAAAAACAATGAAACTTAAACCAACATTGATAAAATTTCTGATTACATTACACAGGTGATGTGTAAAACAAAAAGTGGATTTAAGAACAGGAGGTCATTTCCAAGTAAAAATGCAAACGTGAAGATGCTGTTTTGAACCAAAATACCATACCAAACTACTTTCTGATATCCCTTCTCTGATTGGTCCAAATGTTGGTTAGCCTTGTTCAAGGCACGTCTGATGTAAATAATGTCATCATATAAGGAGTGAAACATATCCCCCTCCCTAAAACTAAAAAATGGTGAGAATTCACTCTATTAAACACCTAATTTGAAGTCTCCAATTTCACCTGGCCTATGTCCCATGCTTCCACTAGTGTTATGAGTTTCATACGTCAACTCGGGCAGAGCAAAATTTGATAGATACAGGGAAAGTTAAAACCACAAAGAAACGTAATCAAGGCTGTCCACTCTGGAGTAGCACAACCACTGCACCTGACCACTACAGGTGTTTGTGGTTTTATACCTAGACTAGTAGGATCCTGGATCCAGCCAGTGTGCACAACAGACCACCAGGCAGTGTACCATTTGTTTTGTTTTTAATCTTTCTCTAGATAGGGTGCCCTAAAAAAATGCTTAAGCACTGATTTCAACCTGAAAACACAATATTCAAAATAATTGAGAATAAATGTTAATTATGGGGTGCAGTGGGAAAAATACAGCTTGGTCGTTCTTATGCTACAGCCTTGATAAGGCAAATGTTGGTGGGGCAACTTATTGGCATTCTAATTGGGTGAAAACATGTTTGGTGTAAAATGGTTGGCAAGTCATCATACCAGCAGCCAGCAATTATATAGTTGGTGAAATCTCCTCCATTTGGGGTTATTTCAAAGTGAATAAAATGACCAGAGCAGCCATCGAGGTAAGAAGAGTGTTTTCTGAAGTTGAGTGGATACAGTATGCCATGGGGGTCCCCAAACTACACCATTGCCCAGAATATGATCCTACAATTGTTACAATTTTAAAAAATCATTAGATATTTTTCCAGATTGCTATATTTCCAGTTTCTCTACCTTATTGCAATTGAAACTACACATATTTTTACTGTACTCGAGTGAACAGGATAAGTAAACCACATGTCTGCAAAGAAATTGTACTTGCAAATTTTGCACAATTTTAATTATCAAATATTACGTGCTATATTGATGTGCACAAATCAATTCTTTCTACAGTGATCTTTCGATTGAAAGTTGATTTAAATTTCTACACAAGTGCTGATAAAAAAAACCCTGGAAATATTTTGGATTTTCTGTAAAATCGCAAAGCAAATCATCTTAAAAGTACACACTACAGCTTTTGGCTGTGAACCTCACTCTTGGTGTACAAATGCTATATCAAAAACAAGGGCAAGTTTGCCAACAGATTTAAGATCGCCGTCAAGGTTAAAAGTTAGTCGTTGCCCCTTGGGCTTCAAGGTTCAATATTGGAGAGGAGCAGGCTGATGGCACCTTTTTGCAAGTGCTTAAAACAACTCCATCGGTAGTGGACACAAAACCCTGAAGTTGAAAAGTGGACGAAAAGGGTATCATTGATTTTTTTCAAAAGAAGCTTTGTGGATAGATGATTTGATCCAAAATATACTTATAGTAGCTATTTTGACCTTCTATTGTACAGAATAACTTGATGCTCAAGTAATACCCCCTATAAGACAGGATTATGCCCGCCAAGTATGCCCCTTGTCCATTCAGATCGGTAAAAGCCTCACCATGAACACTACACTCTCGCCACGGCTTATTTCATAAACTCTCCAACCTGAATTGTTGAAAAACTAAAAACGCCCTTCGTCGATTTGTTTGTAGAGGACACATTCCTATTTATTTTTTTTGTCCACCACTATTTTACAAGTTTGATAACCTTCTATTAAGACCGGTGTGATCGTAATCATAGTCCGGCAGGTATCACATAGTCCCGGACTCCATAACAACGATAAAGCGTGAACCTAATGTGCTTGAGAGTCCACTAACGAATGCCCTATTGTTTTCACCCATTGTTCCTGGACTGTGAGCCCGGGACTAAATCTCCTGCCAACCCGGGTTTCAAGATCATGTCTTGAAAAATCGATTTTTCTGTGAGCATTTGGAAAGAAATTGTTAGAGTATGTTAGGCCCCTTGCATATGCCAACACTTGGAGGAGAACCCTTACAATTTCAAATATTGCAGTTTTGCAGATCTCTATGTACCTTTAAACTGATGAGGGATAGATTTGGGTATTCTCTTCATGTAACTGAATCAAATGTAGGTGATTTTTTTGTTCAAAAAATGCAAGTTTTATTCTCACTGGACTTTGTTCTTTATGGGGGAACTTCCGTACCTTCCGTTGTTCGTTACCTTCCCATACAGCAAATCTTGATGAAAATTGGTTGAATGCTGCCCTAAGAAGAGTGCTTGTTTGTACACGAGTTCCTGTATTGAAACTTGCCTGGGTCTGGATTTTACAAGCTGTTATTAGGGATGACTAACTTTTACAATTTCCATTGCTCAACAAAGGGAGTTAAACAACACAGCTCTCATACAAGATAACTCTTTGAAAGACTTTAAATTGTCCTCAAACACAAAGTTGGCCAAGGCATAGCCCGCCTAGATAATGGACAATAGCAGATTTGAACTAGCTAATTCATTTGAAAGTCACATATCTGCCAACACAATACTCATCATATATAATTGTAACTGGTTATTATCATGAGCAGGCTAAATTTACGGTTTGCCTCCTAACCACTTGTAAATTCATACATTGGCAAGTCTTTAAATTCATAGCCATGTGGGTTTCAAATGCAATCAAGTCCTGTTATTTTGAGGGGGCCAGGTGAGAGCTATACAGTCCATTCCCCCCCCCTGCACAGTTCGTAACTTTTATTCCCGTCGTGTAAAAATCACCACCCTGGTTTATTGGATATGATTTAATTATACACAGAATACACAGGGCGAGTCATGCTGGTGATATCAAATGTACAACTCGCTGAACTGAGCCCTGAGTGGATGAGACTACTATAGCTCATAGTGCCTGGTTATGTATTGATGGTCTTGCATGCCATTTTTCACTGCTTGCATACTTGGCTGGTTGCCATAAGGGTCCTATTGTCTGTAGTAAAGTGTACATTGGTCCGAGTTCTTTATACTTGACCAATTATGGTATTGCTACCTCTGAACTGTTGAATTTCATGCATAAAATGCACAATAAAGTATGAGACAAACAATGCATTCTGTACATAATGAATTTGTCCGCCACCTCTGCAGTCTTCGCTGCATTTCTTTTGTAGACTTTCACTAGGCAAATGATATTTCTGTATGCTATAGCTGTAAGGTTTATTGTGCACATTAGAAAATGTTAGGTTTGATGCTGATGTTACTGCTGCAAGATGGAAATAGTGTGGCTAATTTTTTTTTTAGTTGTGAGTATTAAACTTTCAATCATCTGCCTAAATTGTTAGGATTAAACTGTTTGTATTAAGAACTACATCAATTTTCTGAACAGACAGAAGCGTTTCCCTCTTTACCTTCTGGGAAACGTTTCCATTTTCCCAGATATTTACAGGAGGTAAAGGAAGCTTGAGGGAAGAACATCACTTTTTGAGAGGAGAGTCGTCAGAGATGAGATGCGATGGGTGGCTTTCTGCCGAAAATACAACACCAGAATTTCTTTTAAATTTTCTGTTTAAATGTTCCTTAAAATTGTGAAAATCAGCCAAAAGCCAGCTTTTCACAAGTTCTTGGCATTAGTTATTTTTGGTATTTTATTTGTAGGGAGGTTTAGCTACTATATGCATTACATCTACTTTTATTGTATTGCCTGCAAGGATTGCAGGAGCCAACACCTAGCAGTTATTCTATCTGACCGTGTGGCCATGTTTTTAAAGGTTAAAATTTTGAAAATTGAGAAAGTCCAATTGCTACAGAAATTGGGTCATAGATGATCCTGGACCTTCATATCGAGGGTTGACAATCAGAAGGACGTAACTCAGCACTGAAAGAAATATTAAAGAATTTCTTTAATTCTGCTGTAATACTGCTTTTGAGAATGCATCCTGCCAACATTGCAAAGTCAAAAATCTTACTTATGAAAGTGCAGAGTGGACACGGTAAGCACCATGGCACTCAACACTAGCAAAAGGGCCTGTCTTTGGGCCCTAATGGGTCCAGGAGCCTGCCTTGGGGTGCCTGAAGGGCCAGGAGGGGCTGACAAAGGGGCATGGACACCAAATTAGAAATTTTCTTTTGACTCTTAGAAATATTTTTCTTTGCAAAAATTTTGAAAATCTTATTAGTAAGATTTTCTGCCGTCAAAAATCTTGGAAATCTTACTAAATAAGATTAAATCATTTCTTTCAGTTGCTGAGTTACGTCTTTCTGATTGTCAACCCTCGATATGAGATCAAGAGTCGCATACCAAGGTCAAAGGTCATGAGATCAAATTAAACATCAAATTGACCTTAGTTGAGTTCGAGAAGTCAAATTGCTACAGAACTTGGGTCATAGATGCCCTTTGAGAACCTTCATATTATAATGTAGTCAAGGGTCACCTACAAAGGTCATATGAGGTCAAGTTATGAAAACGTCAAATTGGCCTCATTCGAGAGGTCCAATTGCTACAGAACTTGGGTCATAGATGCCCCTTGGGAACTTTCATTTGATAATGTGGTAAAGGGTCGCATACCAAGGTCAAAGGTCATATGAGGTCAATTTATAAAATGGGCTGAAAACATCAAATTGGCGTAATTTGAAAGTGCAATAGCAACCACACTTGGGCCATACATACAACATGGGAGCATTCAGATAAGGTCAAGGGTCACTTGCAGAGGTCATCTGAGGTCAAGTTATAAAATAGTGAAGGAAAAGTGGATTGCAAATAACAGGCGACATTTCGAGAACCGCTTGTATGGATTATGGCATTCTTTGCCTACAGAACTATAAAAAAATTATGTGTTGCATGTACAAGCACACGCATCGCAACTAAACCTCCCAAATGATTTGAAATTGTTGGATGTAGTGCCAGCTTTAGTGGCGTATGCATTTTTTTTGCTGTACCACAGTTGATGTGTCTTACACTTGGAATTGTCACCTGTCACAAATCCAAGCAGACATACTTCAGTTGCTTCACCAGGTAGGCAGTCTATCTATGACAACTGTTTGCTGTTTGTGGGCCGCCAGCATAGCTGGCAGGACCACTCAGCAATCAGTTGTGTATGTGTGCGTGTATGTCACTAAAATTTAAAATTGACCTCAATTGAAACCAAACTTGTCATAGGTGCACCATGGGATCCCTCATATGTTGATGAGGTCAAATGTCATGTGAGGTCAAGTTGTAATAAAGGCTGTACAGCCCACAGCTTACATTCTCTGAATTTTATTTTATCGAATTGGTCAAAATTTTGATATCTGAAAGCTATTTACTTTTGAAATCTTAGGGCTAAAGGATGTTTAGTTTCGAAGTTATGAGCGAAAATGTGTCCCATTTTGGTCGACCATATTATTTACACAGTACTCTATGGGGCTTACAGAATCGCATTTTTAGCTCTAACAACAAAAACGGATTGAAATATCGGTGCGGAACTTTGCAGATGGTTTGGGGGTTAAGGCCATTCTATTACAATGAAAACTTTATATACTTAAATCGGGTCATCCCCCTGTAACAAAGCAACCACCCCCATTGCACACTGCACAATTATGCAATCGAAAATTGCCCTTAGTATGCAATTCTTGCTCGTCATTGTGCATTGTTTGTTTTCACTATTCCAAAAGAATACTAAGGTTATTGTTAGTATTTCGCTTAAAATATTTAAGAAACAGCTACATATAATTTGATACAATAGTAAGTTATTGTATTTTGTTTTCCTGCATATGCCAATATACAAACTATATGGGAAAGAGTTTTCAAGGAGGAGATAATTTTGGTTGTAATGTAACTGTTAGCCATATTTCACCACATAAAAGTTATAGAAATGGTTGTATTAGCTTGATGCCATCCAGTCAAATACAAAGTACTGACAGGTGAGTGTCACATGCTATACAAATAATGTTTACGAGTGCAATGGTAAGAATATTTTCATGAGTTCAAAGATGAATTTTTTAATTCAACGAGGCGTGCCAAGGTGAATGGAACATTTGATCTTTCAATGAATGGCAATATTATTTCCATTGCACTAATGAAAAACAGCAATTGGTTTATATAACATCTGAGTAGATCCTTGTCATTAAGCTCAGACTTGAGTTTGACCAGGCTTAGTTGCCTTCATAATTGTTTCAGCAGTGGCGCGATTAACCAATTGGGAGGGCGATTTACTCAGGAAGTGAATAGGCACTCCTGTGTTGAAGCACGTCTCGTTCGATGCATGGTAAATATAAACAGATTCTGACGGCAATACAGGCTAGTTAAGACCAGGGTCTAGCATGGAGGGCATAAAGGCCCAAAGGCGATTGGAACAAGCACCTTTAAATATGTGGGTCCAAACAAAACCTGTGACAAACCTATCTTTGCTGGTAGGAAACCTGAACAAAAATTTGTGCCCATTTGCCTCCCACAAAGACGGTCTACGATATCCCAGTTCTGAGACTTGCTGCAGCACAGAGCAGTATATAACAGTCGCATCATAGCCACGGCTTAAGCGCAGCAAGTGCGTTTAAGTAGGTGACCCAGAATTGAGGGTTGGCAATTTTAAATCTGTCCCCCTTTTTGTTGAAATTTGCATTAATTATGTAGTAAGTACATATCACAGCGTTTTTTGACCCTATGCAAATTCGTCTCTTATTTCTAGAGCAATTGTAAGCAGTGACGACCACAGAGTTTTGCCAACTGATATAAATAGGGACCTGAAGAGATTTAACCTTTGCAAAAATCAGAAAACTCCATTGTGGGAATTTTACCATATAGGCATACTAAAGTCATTATTACGTTATTTATATCGAAGGTAGTGAAATGACAAAATGGCCCCCATCTGCAATAGCTTGCCTTTGTCAGTTTTTCTTTAAGTGTTATATCTGCCAAATCTAACATGTAGCAAGCTATTGCATTATGGGTCCTTTTTGCCCTAAACCCTCGATATGTTATAGCAACCTATATATGAACATTCTCCATAGAGAGAAGACATGTACTAGATTTCAAAGAAAACTCATATTGCACGCAATGAAAATTCATAAAATTATTTACAAGAGGAAGTTATAGTGGAATAAACTATTTAGTGTTTTATTCTGGTTTGTTAGAAGACTTTTCAAACAGCTGTGCTATATGTGCAGAAACACAAATTGGGTTTTATTTTTGCCAATACAGTTTGACAATTTGATGTATAGATATTTAGTAGCTTTTCAAAAAGGAAAGTCTCTTCATGTTTAGGAAACATTTCAAAACTAAAAGGCCTGAACAAAGGTTAACTTTAAGCCAATGACATTGGTGTTCAAATTTTCCGTACTTTAGTCAGGCTAGACAGCAATATAAATGTGGGGTGAGCAACCTATTTTTCGCAGCAGTTGGAGTTGGTGTCTGACCTTGTGGGTCTTTTATATATTTTTGCATTCAGAGTCTTATTTGTGTTATTAGATATCAAGAAACTTTTCTTTAATGAGTTTGAAGTATCAAGTGAAACCGAGAGTCTTTGAGGTTAATTGATGTAACTATTTTGTCCATAACTGCATAGTGTCATCTGAAACCAAAAAAGTGTAAAATCAAGTATTGTAGGGGTTTGCCTAGTTGGCATGAATACAAAACTTGTCATTTACAAATTCAAAATTAGGCCAAAAAAAAAAAAAAATGTTGTATGGATATAAAGGCCGGTTCAAATAGGTTAGGGCGGGGGGCGGATTTTTTAAAATTTTAATAATGCATATTACTACATCAAATCTTCACACATAGTCTATGTCATGTTATTTAACTATTTGATACTTTTGACTCTTATTATGAAAATCTTAAAGAGAAGTTGCCAAAGTTACACCAGAACCCAAAAACACAAAAAATTTGAGACATACATCGTTAAAATCAGGGAAAACAACTTGAAAAATAAGATTTTTGAAAATAAAAAAAATAGGGTAGTATACTTTTGTACAGGCCTTGATTTTTCAAATTAGGGAGGCGGGGTCCTCCAATAAACAATTTTTTTTTTTGGGCCTTAGTCTATCATGTTTCGGATGGAGCCTTGGTGTCCAACTGAAGGAGCACAGTAAGTCCAGTCGGGTATTCCATTTTTACTTCAAAAGTAGGGATGTAAGTGGCGATTAAGACTCCCCTTTGCTTCTGGAAGCCTTTTGTTTATGAGGCAAGTGAAGTTAACAAGCTTTTGTTAATTGTAAATTCATTAACTTTTAATAAAAAAACATTTGATTTGTCTGAAGCATAAGTTTATTATGTAATAGAGTGTAATTGTTGCATCATAGGTCTGAGTGAGTGAGAGTGACACGTCAACATAATGGACAGTGATTGTAATTGATGCATGTTTGCATTTCATTGTATTATCAATTTGCATTTCCAAAAAATTAGATCAGTTTAAATAGACCTGCTGCTTAATGGCTTGACTCAAGAGTTCCAAGAGTGCACACGCATTTTTTTTTTTTTAATCATGTTTTTTTACATAAACATAATGACTGTCCATATACTTATCTCTGTGTGAAATAACTAAGCTCAAATCGAAGTCCTAACTTTGTCATAAAATTCCGGGTCCGGAATTTTCATTATACACGGTATCCTATGGCACTGTCAAACTATACACAAATAGTTTACTGCATGAAAACAAAAAATCCGATTAGTCTCTAACTTTAGAATTAAGCATTTTAGGTGTCTAGCTTTAATTAGTACACCAAAAAAATTACATTTCGAAATCTCTGAGTCAGCCTTTAACTGTTGTCACAATGATGAAGCCATAGCACAATTTCTAAAAGACAAGGTTTTAACTCTTGGTCTTTAAAAAGCTTGGAATGGCCACTGCAAAGTCCTCTGAAAATTGGGCTCATATACTATAGCCTGGGAGCTAGCAGACATTTGTAACACATCAAGTACAACAAGTTTGAGTGATTAAAGGTGTAACAAGAGATTTCACATATCAGGTGTACCCAAAAAATCGAAAGTACTGATTTTTGCCCTGATGTAAAGCTTTCCATCAAAAATATTCCCATCTGAAAGGATTAAGCTGAGAAATGTTTCTTTGGTAAAACAATTGTGAAATTTCTAATTTCGTATCGGAGCAATTATACGAAATTCCGCCTATGTTTTATATTGAAATATAAGGAAATCAAAATTGCCTTTTTTCTCTTTTAAGACATTTCTGTAACCAAATACAAGGTAAGAAATCTATTGAGTGTCTAATTTATATGAAATTACTATTATGACAAAATATTTGGATGCCCCAAAATCTCTCGTTGCACCTTTAAATATGTTGCCAGCCTGACAGGGACCCTGAAACGTGATCCTTAAATGCTGCAGAGGGGGCCAAGACAACGATTGTAAAGGGGTCATTTTTGTGTCGTCTGCAAGAATTGCAGAAGGCACATGGGGATTACTCTGGTCGTATGTCTGTGGTCAAAATGTTAACCCTTAATAAATTGCATGCCAAATGAGTTCCCGTCCGTAAGGGCTACGATGATGTAACTTGGTGGAAAGGAGGGGGTGACCTGTTGATGACCTCATGTGACCTTTGACCCAATTCACAAACCGTGACGGCAGACGACACTCGCGGTCCGGGGACCACGATGTATTTTTTTTATCCCCCTGGCTTGAAAAGCAGTAGGGAGATTTTGTGAGGGCACGCATGTCCAAATGTATGTGTGTGTTCCAGTTTGGTTAGGTTTTCGTTTGGTTTTCGTTTTTCACGTCTTGTTTGAAAAGTTAGGTTTCAATCAAATTTGGGGTGAAGTTGCAGTAGGGGTTCCTTCATATATGTGGATGTCAAAGGTCATCTGAGGTCGTGTTCCAGTTCGGTTTTGGTTTTTCTTTTTGTCCAAATTAAACCAGACCTGAAGGTGCGGTCATAGTGTGTTTCAATTTTGTTAGGTTTTTGTTTTCCATGTCTTGTTGGAAAAGTTTGTCTGTCACATACCGCAGAAGTCTGATTTAAATTGACAACTGTCCCAACGGCAAACGAGTTCGGAACGGGGACTACGAAATGAGCAGCATCCATTCGTGATAAAAATGTTAACCCACGTTGTGTACGATTTATCTGGAGTTCCGTCAAGGCTACAATGATGTAACTTGGTGGAAAGAAGCGGGTTGATGAGCCTTGTTTATACTGTCATTTTGCCAGGGGGATCCCGCAAGTTTACTTGCTGTGGTTTAAATTGATGCAATCATGTTGAAAAGTATCCCACGTTATTTGCCTAACTTAAGGATTAAGAAAAAGGTATAGTTTGTAATACTACAGCGTAAAGTAACAGGAGGAGATTTTTTAAGGATACAAATTGCTCTAAATCGGTTGTTGACTACCTACCGAGAACGTTTGGAAGGTTTAATGGACAAAGAAGTACAAAAGAAAACCAATTTGTTGTACACGACAGATATTATTCGGCTTATTCAGTTCAGGTGTTATCTAATACATTGGTAAGCATTCCAAATATGAAAAAAATGGGGGGAGGGAATGTACTGGTCTCTTTAAAGGCTAAAAACAGCAAAAATCAATAAAAAGGTCAATTACAGGAGTCAATATTAAAATAAGGAATAGTCTCAAAGGGGGATACAAGGTCAGGCCCCATTGAATGCAATGGATGCTGACTTTCTGGTCCCCCTGCATCAGAACATTTTTCAAATTTGACTCCTGTATAACTGAAATTGACCCTTTATTGATTTTTGCCGTTTTTAGCCTAGAACTCTGAAACTTTAGGCTGTAGATATTACCAACTATACCTTTTTCTGATCCTTATGGTTATATCCATAAGTGGTATACTTTATCAACATGATTGGACATTTACAAATTTGGCCCTCTCTCCTAAAGGCACCATTTGCAGCACTTTAAAATCAGGGCTCCCTTATCAGGCGGGCAACATATTTAATCATCACAACTTTTCGTACATGAACTGGGTTACAATGTCTGCTAGCTCCTGGATTACTATACTTAAGGTGGAATTATCCCTTCAGAGGCATCTACAAATTGAAACTGAGAAAATTAACTTCTATTGCTTTTTGTTTTACTACCATCGATCCGCTTCCGGAGAAAAGGAAAAAAAGGAAGGGAGGAGCGGGGCAAAGGTAGAAGAATGAAAGGAAGGGTGAAAGACCGCGCACTAAAGAACAAGGGGGCTAGGGATGGGAATGAGGAAAAGGAATAAAATCGAGAGCAGGTGAGGTCGGGAGAACTAAGGGAGTGGGGCGGCAGAATAATTTGCGATAGAGAACAAAGGAATAAGCAGGTACGGCGATAAACATAAAGGGAGATATGATGGAGACAGAGAAATAGGGGGGGTATTAGAAGTAACAAAAGTGGGGGAGGAGTACGAGACAGAACTAGTGTTTCAAAAGTTAGACCTAACTGAACTCTTACATATTTAGTATTTTTTGTTTCTCACTGCGATGTTTATTTTTCACTTAAAAATCATATCTCAAAAGTAACATAAGCTTTTGATCTCTAGATTCCACAATACTTTTGAAAATTGATAATAAAGTAAAATAGCATTTCTAAAATATACGAAAACTTTAAAAAACTGTTTTTCTATACAGCTAATTGCCGATATCTCGAAAGTAAACTTTGCCCCAGGGGATCTTTGGTGCACATTTGGCAAAATAATTATTTTCTTCCTTTCTTGTACCAATACCCCTTAACCCAAGTTCCCATAGGGCGAGTGGCATTATTCTAGTTGAATGCGTAGTCCAATAAGTTTTTTAAATTTAAAAAACTTTTTATCCCATCTCTTTTTTAAAAAAAAAAAAAATGATTTAAAAAAAATCCCCCCGTTTTTTGAGAAATCCTTGCTACAAGGATGATATATCGGCAATAATAATAATAATATCAGGTTTATTTTTAATCTCAAATCGTGGCCTGTTAGGCCACAATTGCTTAGAGCCTTTACAACTTTAATATTCTAGACAGAACCAATGCAACTTGATGCAGCAGCTTAAACAGCGGCCATATTGCACATTCCACACACACTACACGAAACAGACACAGGATTGGTAGTGCAAGCTTTCATGGTTCATTTTCCCCTTTCAATGAACAGGGAGAAGTGGCATTCAGGTTTTAATCAATCTCTGTTATACAAATTAAATCCTAATGAATTGTTCTCGAATTAAATCCAGCAATTGGTCCCACTGAGATTAGAACCTAGGACCCCTTTGCTCACAGATGCTCAAGCTTGCTAACCGCTAGACCACGCCATTCTCTAGATACACTGTTTTTCAAGTTTTAGTATATTTTAGAAATGTTATTTTTATGTCTATTATTGGTTAGAAAATAAGTGCTTCAATTTTCACATTGTGGAAACTAGTGCATCAATGATGCAGTAACCATCAATTGGGCATGGTAAGGAATGCATAGTTGTGGGTCCATAGGTCATGGATTGTCATTACAGTCACCTGACATATACCCATGGTCTTGGCCGTGGTTATCTTGAGCAAGTTTGGTGGCTATACAACCTAACTTGGATGTTTTGATATGTTGGGGTCAAGGTCAAGTAGGTCATTGGCGGT
>JAMKCH010022144.1:0-39099 GCA_023653785.1 Ophioderma brevispina
GTTTATGGGTTCGAGTCCCACTGCCGCCAACGTATTGTGTCCCTTGAGTTAGGCACTTTACCTTAATTACTCCTCTCCCCCCCAGGTGTATAAATGGGTACAGCATTATTCAATGCTGGGAATTAACATACTCGCTGTGCGGGAGGAGTGCCGACCCCCCCACAGCAAACATACTACGGAGGAGTCCCTGGGGCCCAAACGCTAACGAAAGAGAGATGGCCACTCCGCGCACGAGCTTGCCTCGACAAGAGACGTCTATTACTTTTACATATTGCATTAATGCATTTAAAAAGTTCAGGTCAAGTGTAGTGTGCTTGATTTACACTTGTCCACAATTCCAACCTATGGTGTGGCGGTTCCTGGTCTGCCTATACTGGTGCACTGTAATTCACTGATGTTTACAATGTTTAAGATGCTTCTTAATTTTCTGTGTCCCATCTCTCCTGTGCACTTTAATAGTACTAGTTTCGTAATTTTCCATGAAAATTTCTTCCCCCCCTTTTAAACGAGTAGACAATAGCGAGACGATTAAAATGCATTCAGAATATATCACCAAATGGTAGTTCAGATAATAGGAGACAGAAATTATTCTGACATTCCATATTTACTGTTTCCCCCCACATAAAAAAAACTGTCTGTGGTCTCTTGTAAGCAACAATACTGGCTCGTTGTTTGGATAATTTACTTTTATAGGTGCCTGGCAAGAACATGGATTGATGGAGACAGTGGTGGCGGCTCCGCCCTGTGCACAGTAGAGTGTCCAGTCAGGTATGAAAACTGGTTTAGCACATTAAGGTGCGACAGTTATGTAACAAAATTTTGCACGCTACCACAAACGATACCGCTGGTCCCAAAGTAACGGCAGCTAGGTCAGATCTCCATTGAGGATTTGCTCAATCTGGTGCTTTTTGAAAGTAATTTAACCTCTGAGTGGGGTGAAGCAAACAAATTATTTAACTTAACTGTTGGGTTCTTATGTCACCCTGCATTGTAAATGACGAAATTCACATTTGGTTTAATTGATATTACGCTTTCAGCCAGCCACTATCTTGTGATAATTGATACCTTTTTGATAATTATACAAGGGTTAATTGACTCCATGGCTCTTTTAGTCAGTCATCGCCTTTCTTGTGGCAATTGATTTGATAATAGGTACTAGGCTCTCTGTCAATCATTAAATTGCTTGTAGTAATCGCTACCAGTGGTACTTGTAAAATTGAATAAAGTGAAGACGTAGTGAGCCATCAATTATTTTTTACCCTAGATACACCATTTACCCATGCATACACACACACAATACAAACAACATATTATGGGGTATGGGCGATCGAAGGCTCATGGCCGCAAACAATAACCTTGTTTTGTTGCCCCAGTTTCTTTTGGGGCAGCCGGTGTACCCTTCCCCGGCCAAATAATGCTGCGGACCATGAGCTTCGCGGTAATTATGCGTTTAATGGGTTGAACTAAATCTGTGAGAGGTCAAAGTTAGACATCATTTGACTTTTCCTGCTACCCAACTTTTGCGATTCTAAATTAACGGCAGATATTGGTGTTCTTTCTTCATTTTGTAAATTTTGTGCTAAGTCAATTTGCAATCATTAATTCAATCCTGCAGTTAATAATCAATTTCCCATGCTATTCTGCAATTAGATTTGTCACAGGCCTTATGCTGGCTTATTTTTAAGTTAAAGTGGTGTAATGCCGATAATTCAGTTTTATGTTTTAGGCTTCTCGTTAGTTTGACCAAAGTTTTAAATGTGGAAAATCTTCGATCAATATATGCAGTGAATCCCATTCCACACTGGTTTCTGCTTGATGTCTTAAAGTAAGCCATTGTAAAGTGATCTGAAATATTTAAGAAGTTTGTTTATGAAATCTTTGACTACATGCTTGTATTTGCTGTATATACTGTGATGGAACGTTATGTTTTTAAAAGTGTGAACAATAAATGCGCAAGTTCTGCACACACAAGTTCATTGTTATCAGTGCGATTCTTTTAACTCTTCATTTTATGACAATTATTTATCTATTTAAATTTGAAATCAATTTCATTTTGTTGAAATATTTCCTATTCATTTTGAAATAAACATGTTATAATGTCTCTGGGAATAAGCATCTCTTCAAATATGAAAAATTAAAAATGAATTATTAAAAATGAAATATTTTTTAATGTGTATCATTTGATTTTGACAAAAAACGAACTGATAGATTTTCAAGAAGGCCATTTAAATCTGCGCCCCAAAAACCTCTTCAACCCAATCAAAGTACAACCAATATGAAGCCTTGGGGCCAGTGATGATTCTTACCAGTTTGGCGGGCAATTTTTGGCCAAGCGTTTGAAGCATGAGGAAGGTGAGATATAGGTTTACAAATGGGGTGGTGGTGGGGCTATCACAAATTCCAACTTTACCAAACTTGACTGGACATACATACACATTCATACAAACACAGAAATAGTGATTACCTAGTCTTGGATTTCGATCAAGCCCTGTGCCAGCAACGTGGCGCATGATCGTTTGAATGGGGTCAAAAATTGGCCCCCCGACTGGTAGATAAATAAACCGTTTAAAACATTGGCGTAACGGACCTTGCCTCCTCTTAGGGGCAATTTCCCAGTCCCTTGGAATTTCCCTCTCAGGGGGGTCAAAGGCCAATTGTTCCAGTTCAGAGGGAAAAATTGGCCTTTTTTAGCATGATTTAGCATGATTTTTGCAATTTTTTTCCCGGCAACGTCGTCAGGACATGGGGGGAACCCCTGCCCCCCCCTGCCCCCCCCCCCCCCCCTTTTACGTCCACTGCGTTTTTAAAGCAGTGCTACCTAAATGTAGGCTTTTAAAAATAGCGATTGAAAAGTTTTTATTTAAACGGCAGGAAATTCTTAATTTCCCATGTTCATATTTTCAAGCACTGGTTTTTTCTTGCGTTTTTCCATAAATAAATCACTGCAATGACAAATATGTCCACGTGGACTACTGGATCTTAGTGGCTTAAGATAGAACTTGCGGTTCTGCACCCTAGCCTCTGTGATGACTATGCATGCAAGTGACAATGCTGACCCCTTCATTAACCCTAGCACAACGGAATCTCACCAAAACTCACGGTCTTAATTGAGAAAAAATCGCAGAAGTAGCGGATGACGTCACAAACCAAAGACTCATGTGGGCACGAAATCGCTGACCGGGCAGCGACCCGCCGTAGCGTGCTCTCCCGGGTCATGGGGCTGGAGGCCGAGGGCCATGGGTTCGAATCCCACCCGAATTTGCGACTTATCTGTTCACCTCTTCCCCACTCCTTCAGTTCCTCCAGGGAGAAACCGACTCAGGGTTAGGTTAATATTTACAAGACATAACCCACTTGGTGTTAACACACAAATGTGATCACTTAAGCACGGGCTTAATGTACAATAACCAATCGAACTGTCGTCTGAAACCTCTCTTCAATATAGCACTAAAACTGAAACAGTTTAAAGAAAACAACCATTTCTAAGAACCAACCCTCCACATCTAACTAACGTCTAACGCCTCACTAACCTCTGCTTTGACCTCTCCGTCGAGAAGCTGGCAGAGCTGCACTCTGTCGAATGTCAAATGATGTTGGGTCGTTTTGATGAGTTGCTGTATTGAAAGGGGCTTGGCCGCCCTCCGTCTAACCCATAACAATGTGAGGTATGGCGCCACCAACCTGGACACCAGCCTTGTCCAATTAACATGTATTCAGTCATTAATATATAATCGGTATCAAAAAGGATATAACAAAAAACAATGCCAAAAATAATTAAAAAATATCAAATAAGATGAAAGATAACGAAACAATAAATAATAAGCATTGAAAATTTTTTAAAAAAATGTTGAAAAAAATATGAATACTTAAAGAAAAACAAACAAACAAATACAATATGTTATAAAAATAATTTTGTATAACATTAACAAATAATAAAAATATAAAAACAAAGTAAATAAAACTTTAAAATCAAAAAAGAAAAGTTTTTTTTTTTTTTTTTTTTAATTGGAACAAATTTTGTTTAATATTTCCTTTTTTTTCACAATGTTTTGATTTGGTGAAAAGGAAACATGGATTGAGTACGGAAAGGTAATAAAGTGTTTTGGAAGTGAGTGATTTATAGCAAACACTCTTGAGTGAAGTGGGAACCTGTGATAAGGAGAACCCTGGCGAAATATGGGAAGGGTACCCTGTGGAGTGGACCCTGGGGTATTGGAAAATGCAATCGGGTAGTTGAGAAAGAACAAAGGTAGGTCTGGAAGGGACGCCATGGATAGTTGGGAATTGGGCTCATATGTAAATGGAAAGGGTAACCTTCGGATATTTGGCATCGGTGTGAAGTTAATGTGGAAATGTGCCTTGGGGTAGTTGGAAAGGGTGACCTGGGTTTATTTGGGGAAAGCCAACCTGTGGTTTTAGAGGGAAGGGTGAATCAGGTTATTGGGAAGGATTTTTGAAATGTTGCATCTGGGAAGGGGCTCTCGGACAGTTGAAGGGTTGTGGTAGTTGGAAGGACCCGCAGTGGCGCGCATCTCACAGAGGCATGGTGGCAATTCACCCCAACTTTTGTCTTCTTGCCTCTGCCCCCCCCCCGCCTCCCCCGCAGAAGAACAATGACAGATTTTTCTGGCAAAAATCAGCGATTTCATGCTAAAAATCACAACATTTTTTGGCAAAATCATCGATTTGGGACCAAAGTGGTTAAAAAAATCTCAAAATTGTTTATGTTTCTTCTCCCCACCCGAAAATTTCCTTTTTTTCAAATTTCTCACTTTTTCATTTCCATTCATCGCCCCAAAAAATTTGCTGTTGCCCCCCCCCCCTCCAAAAAAAAATCTGGTGCTGCAACCTGGGACCGCCAGACATAAGTTTTGCATTTAGTAGCACTAGTAAACTTTGTCACCATGCTTAGGCCGTTGGCCCTGTTTATCTACCCCATGGCCCTTATGGTGGTGACAAAACTTACTAATGCTGCAGATCACGTATGATAAGCTTCCGGTGCGGATCCCACTCATAGTGGTAGCCCACTCAAACTGCGAAAATGCCGGGAACCGCGTTAATTTCGACTTGATATTAGGCATAAAAATGGTCACATAAAAAACTGGTATGATTCTGTGAATTCTGTGACGGCTCTTAAAACAGTGTCAGACCACTGTTGAAATGAATCCACAATTATACGAACTTCTGCAAACGAAATTGCACTGTTTTGCGAAAAAATCAGAAAACTCGGGAATTTTAATTACGGATCAGTGAAAATCCCAGAAATTGCATGCATTGTCTTTCTTATTTGGTAATATACACATGGTGGGTTAAAATAGTAAATATTGCTCAGATAATGTTACCATACAAATAAATTCAACTGTGACTAAAATGACCTTAGAATCCAAAAATTGAGGTAGGGGCTGCATGGTTTCATATAAGAGTGTCATGAGAACTGATCGTGGCAGAAGACAAATGACCATTGTGATTATTTTGTAGGTGAAGCACAAAACCCATTTGATACACGTGTGAATATGCTGTACAACTTTAATACTCGTCTTACTGGGGTGATCACTCCCCCAGGGATCTTTCTTTTCTCCGGTGAAAAGCTTCTATGTAATCATTGTCTCAGCCTTTTTGGTTCAATTTTAGAGCGGAAAAAATGTGAGGTAGCACCTTCACCGGGGGTGTAGGGTAAATCCGTTCAAGTCGAAGTGTAAGGGGGGGGGGGGTGGTTTGCCACCCAAGGATTTTATGGTGCATTTTTGAAGAGATACATGTCGTAGTATGGCTCTACTAAACTCTGTGCTTCTGTAAAACTATCATATTTGTCATCATTAGAGCTGAAAACCAAAACCGCATGAAAATCCGATAATTCCTACTTTTTTAGCGCAGAATTGGGTTTGTTGCCTATTTTATATGGAAATGGTAATTTTGCCGACTCGCGATCTTGATGACGTTTATTGGGACGGCCATACTTCAATATTAATATCCGGTATGATTTTGAAAAAGAAGAAAGCTACGTCATCCCCAGGACCCGACGGACTCATGTATGCGCTCGTGCTGAAGATTATCACAACACACCATTTGCTTGCTACTGTCTTTACAAAATTGTTGGTTTCTGGTGATCCACCGCTAGTTTGTCTATAGCATAGTTACCCATTCCTGAATTTCCGCATGATAATGCTAACTTCATGCTTTTGTAAATTTGTTCCATTCAATGTTGTCAGATCGAATCCGCCGATTATAGCTTCCACCAAGCTGATGTGCATCCTAAAACCCAAAAGGCATTTTTGAAAGGAATAATGGCTGCGTCGAACATACATTTGTGATGAACTTTTGGCGAATGCGAGAAAAAAAGAACCCTACATGCTACATTCTTCGATCTGTGGCCTACGCCTTCGGGTCTGTCGAACATAATTTTTTAATTCATTATACTTTGAAAGCTGCATAGTGATTCCTAATTCATTTGTCATGATATGTCCAGCATCTATTCAAGACTTCAAGGTGAAGTTAAAGGTCCTTGCTGGCGCTCCGCCCTTTCAATTTTCGGGCGGCGCGGCGTTTTTTTCAAGGTGATCCATTAAATCGGACTATAAAATTTCTTTCTGTGTTCGACCCCATTGTCCCCAGTTCTTAAACTAAGAAGAACCTGGGTATATTTTGGGAGGGTCCACGTTATATAACTTTACCCTTTGCAGACGACTTTTGTCTGATCACCTCTGATAAGAGGAAACATCAACATTGATGACCGAGATTTTGGACATAACAAGCTCTATGAATTTGACTCTCAAGCCAGGTAATGTAAAACACCACGCTCTATGCGGGGAGGGCAGTCATATAGTTGCACATTTAATAGTGTGATTCCTGTTCTGAAGTCTTTGCAGGAGCTCCCCGACAAAATTTTTTTGGGAATCCACAATACTTTAAGGGCAAAACTAAAGATATTTTTGATACTATCCAAAGATAATTGAACTTGTTTTATTTCAAAATATAGAATCATTCCATCAAATTCGTAATGATATAAATTTCGTGCGTGTAGTATGTTTAAAATATGCAGTGTCCTCCTTCCACTGGATTCCTTCTGCTCACTGGTGCACTAACTAAGCGACCGGTCAACTCCAACCGCTTGACCATAATTCATACAAATGCTATGAGATCATGGCTGGTTCTTTGCTATAAACGGAGGGCGCTACTCCAAACTAACGCCCTTGACTCCCATCCTTCTTCTTCATAGTCCAGTAGGCCTGGATATCCCAACTATATCTGTTTGTATTTGGAGGTCGCATAGTCTAGCGTATTGGGTGCGGTGTATGGTCAAAAGGGTCAAGGAAGAAGGCAATGCGGCCGATACTAGGGTATCCAACATGCTCTTAAAGCAAACTTGAGCGTGAGTCTCAGTGGACAACTGAGAGTTGAAAATTGTTCAAAACAATGGACATCTTACCTATAATACAGCTGTTGAAAAATGTAATAACCAGTCATTGTTCTAAAATTAAATCTGAAATTAAGAGCATCATTTTCGAAAATAGAGAAGAATTTGATGGCAAGATTTACATCAGTCCTTTGCTACAACAAGGCAACCTTTTGAAGTTTATGGATCTCCGTCTTGCGATCTTACATGATATCACTTTCTTAAACCTTCCGAAGGGTGTACTAGTTTTGCACGCGGCCGCATTGATTTTCTTCCCACCCTAATAACTGGGTAACTGGGCAAACGTCTACTTGTAAATGTTAAGCTCTGTGAAATAGAGAGACTCTAAAATCATGTCTGAATTCATGCCCAGTGTCTCTTGAACAAGGGCGGTTGCCCTGGCGCTCATTCTTTGTATCTCATATGACTAAACGCGTAAAAGCTATGCTCAGTTCTGCCACACCGTCTTTGCCGACCTACAGGATTATTCAACCTGTGGTGGTCCATTCCTCCAAATATTATTGTTACGCACTTAAAGCCAGATATGGTTGTGGTATACGAAGACGTTGTAGTATTGACCTTTTTGAGCTCACAGTTCTGTTCGAGACCAATATTGAAAAAGCCCATTCTTTAAAAGAATCAAAACGCTGACCTGGTTGAAGACCTTAACCAAAAGGGTTATAGCTGCAGCTCTATTGTTTGAAATCGTTACCGTGGGCTCATCACTACGGATAATTGCGAAACGTTTTTGTTCGATTTCCAGGCGGTCGGAAAGATTCAGGACCCTGAAGAAAGAGCTTTAGCCATTTTGCTCTAAATTTCGAGCTATACCATCGGAACGCCGCGTTTGAACCCTGTTTGGGAAATCTCTCCCTACATTTCCTGCTAAACCCTTCTCCAGGACTCCATTTTTTCCGAAACTTGTTTTATAGTTTTAGTATGGTAAATATATTTATCACTTGCATCTGTAATTATTGTGTACCCTGAACGTGTCTGGGTCTGCCCCCCAGACTGTTTCCTGGGTTTTTGTACAATCTTTTGTTGTTATTTTTAACTAAGATTGATGAAATAATAAAGAATAAGGTAGACACTTATAATGCGCCAATCACCATACAGGAGCTCAAGGCGCAGATACAACTTACACTACAATTAATTAATACAAATTAATAGTGACCAGAACAGCCTGCAGAATCACCAACTATGAAAAAGAATGATACATCAAATGAGTTTTTAAAGAGGAATTTGAATTGAGCCAAAGTGTGCTAGATGACATGAACTGGTAAGGATTCTCGAGGGGTAACCACCCACTGGTGTTACAAAAAAGTTGGTAAGACGAGGGTTATGCATGATTCAGCAAAAGATGTAGGTCTGACACTAGACTAAGGAGAGCTTCATATTTTCCTGGTGTGATTCCTTTCATTTGAACCCAATATTGATATACTTTGCTGACTGTTCAGGGTGAGCCCACCAACCCCCCGCCCCCGGG
This sequence comes from Ophioderma brevispina, assembly GCA_023653785.1. Classification (NCBI taxonomy): domain Eukaryota; kingdom Metazoa; phylum Echinodermata; class Ophiuroidea; order Amphilepidida; family Ophiodermatidae; genus Ophioderma; species Ophioderma brevispina. The sequence continues at coordinate 8,880 of JAMKCH010022144.1, forward strand.
GCCCCGAGGGGTCGGTGTGAAGTTTAAGGAAATTCAGCCCTCTGGATTTCTGTTTCTAACTGGATATAGTAACCAAAATAGCATTGGGAATTTAAAAAAATGTACGTGTGTCCCTGGTTATGTTTTCTTAGTGCACTGATTTATGATTCCCAGCACATACATGGTGAGCTGATGTTAACAGGTGCACATCCAAGGCTACTGAACTCAGGCCTTGGTAGATTAGCTGCCTTGGCTCATAGAGATTGTGGAGGTTATGCTCGTCTTTTCTATTTTATGCATAGGGTGGCTATCCATATATTTGGGGGTGTTCTTTAATTGGCGAAAAGTAGGGAAGAATAGAAGGGAGCGGTAACAGCCCCCACCTCCGGAAGGGGACGAGGGTTAATAATTTAGAATTTATAAATTTATTAGGTATAAACTATATAGGACTTATCACACGCATGAATCAGTTCGAATGGTCATGATAGTTGAATGTTTAAGCTTATGCCAGTTCCGTATCGGCTATCTATTATACGGCCTCAATGTAAACAAATTAACGGGTTAATATCAATTAGGTGGGATTCGAGGTAGAATACATAGGGGGGTACCAGTAGAATATATTTTGTTACAAGGTACATTGAACTTTCACTTTCACAACACGTTTCTCGAGAGTCGGAAGTATCGAAACATTTTCACATTATTTTCGGAAGATTTTTTAACAATAAACGGGTCACAAATCACCCAAAATGCAAGCTCATTCTACAGTCGTCGCTCCACAAAGTTGCCGGATTTTGATGGGTGTTTCGGTATTTTCGGGAAAAAAGTTATCTTCTATTTGGTGACAACAACTGCCAAAAAAACATGAAAACTGAGTGTTATATAGACTTTCCAAAAAAACACCTACCATCCGGGGTCACAACATACGGTGAAAAAAGTTTTGGACATTTTATTTTAGGAGAGAACGTTGTCACTGCATCGATCGCGGAAAGAGATATAGATCACAAGACGGTCGCGTTGTCTGTACATCTATACGCATCGAGTGCCCGGCTTTTGTCGAGATGAATGGGTAATTGATTAGGTAATTTTTTGTTTTCGCTTTGGGTTCTCTTATCTACTACGTCCATGGTTTGACGATGGGTGAAACCGTATAGCACACAACAAACACACACACCCACACACGCACCACCACACACACCACACACACCACACACCAACACCCCAAACACAAATCGCTTGCCGCATTATGATTTAAATAATTCATGGACGCTATAGTGTCGACAGTGCGTACTTGTTGAATTTACGTAACCTAATTCGAAAAACCGGGTTTAACAAATTTGATAAGCTTTTTAAGAATGGGTTTTTCGACTGAAAAAACAGGTTTATCGAGCGATAAACTAGGGTTATCAAAAACCTACTTTTTGAATCGATTAACCGTCTTTTTTTTAAATCGAATAACCAGGTTACGAAATTGATAAGAAAGTGATTTGTGACAAAAAATGGTCATTGATCAAAAAAACACGGTTTCAATTCGACTGATGTTGAAAAAATGTTGCTCTTTCAAATCAAATACAATGGTGCTTTTCGACGAAAACCCAGGTGTTTCATCTTTCCATTGTGCAAAATACTTGTTCATATGCCTAACAAAAATTAAATTATATCATATTAGAAATTGTGACCACTTGGAAAAATCGTTACTCATTTGGATTTTTCCAAGTTTTAGTCGTGCGTGGAAACAAGTGTCTAATTACCAGCTTGCATGTGCTTGGGTTTTATCGGCTCACTCATGGGGGCTTTTACGTGGCTCGCAGACTGTTCCAACCTCAGAGGCAGCCCATCTTGCCACAAATTGTGTTACGGCGTCTGAAAATCTTCTACATGTCAGTCGTTTGTTTATGTTCCTTTTTCTTGCATAGTTTTATATTTCAGGATTTTGACATGATGGAATCTATGGGGTATGATCCCAAGTGATCCTGCATTTTCAGTCAGTTTGCTGTTGTTAATGTTTGTTAATGAAAATAGTTGGAATTTACTCTCAACTCTGATCTATCATTAATTATAAGGAAGCCGTTGATAGTAGAGTAATGCAAAAGTAAACGGCAATAAGGTATAAATTAAATGTGATATGTATTTTACGGTGTTAAAAGTAACAGCTGCTACTTTGGCTGGGTACATAAATTTAGGAATAAAATGTTACTTTGGTAAATTTGTAGTTTAAAGATACTTAGTATTATTAAAGACCAACTAATAATATTTGAGTCAAAATAAAAACACGCATGCTCACACCAACAAATATTTGAATGAATTTAAAAAGGAATTGGGCAAGGATTGGAGAACAACTATTCAATACGTTGTCGTTGCTCTAAAATTCAATTAATTGGAGTCAAATATTGAGACTTCTAAATTCTACAAAAATGAATAAATAGTTTAACAAATGAACCAATATTAATTATTCCTCTCTATGGGGCGTTAATTTATAGTTCAACGGAAATAGACATAATTGTGACCAAGCCAATATCTGTGGAATATGCAACTATAAAAGGTCTTCGATTTATAATTGACGTCTCAATGCTTCGGGCAGGAGATATTAAACGAATACTCACGATGATTCCGTTACCAGCCTTATCCTTGTTTTTTACCTTTGGCGGTTGGAGGATTTGCGATCTTTTTGATAAAGAAAAAGGTAAAGAAGTTTACTTGTTTACGTTGAGATGGAGAGAGCGAGAAAGAGAGAGCGAGAAGAGAGAGGAGAGAGAGCCCCGAGTGCCAGCGAAAAAGATGCAAATGCGAACAGAAGCAATTTACCTATTCTATTTTTTATCTTTAGACGGTGAAATAGGTAAGAATGTATTTGGCATTTATATTTGAAAAAACACCGACAGTAGGAGCAGAGACTATTAATAACATTCATAAGTTTTCGGCAAATGAAAGCGAATTGAATTACGTGATCTATTTTGCAACATTTGTCACAGCTTCCACTGATTACAAATGCAGACAAGATTGTATGAGTTCACAAACGACCATATTTGTCTTTTGTAATGTTTTTTCTTTGTGTTTTTTGTCTGATTTTTGCTCGATGTGAAAACATATCTTTCGTGATTTGATCGGATTCAGTCTATTAATATCATACGCAAAGTCACGTAAAAAATACTACTCCATTGACTATACCAAAGTAACAAGTACTACTTAAATCACACGAATCACCCATTAATGAGGAAATTAATACCATTGACATATTCAGAGAGTTTCAACATGGCTAAATTTCAACGTTTCAGACAATTTGAGGACGTCGTTCTCACAACAAAACAACATCGCAATACAATGCATTTTACAACAAATTTACCAAGCATTAACATTTTACATTTGTTAAAATGAATCTTTAAAAAGATTCAAACATTCTGACAATTTCATTCTTAATTGCAAACATCATCTGATATATCTTACTAAAATCGCTTTAACTAAACTCGTTCTTTTAAGTGACAAATTTACAACGAGTGACTGACTACGTTATTGTGTGGATAATGTTCCCCTAATGTAAATGATAAAAGGTGATTTGGAGGGATATTTAACCAAAACTGTTCGTACTAATTCCAGCGAAGCTAGTTTTTGACTTACGCTGATTATTTATTTGATCTTACTTTTCTTACCGTAAAAAAAATTGTAATGACACAATAAAAAAAAAAAAAACCTTTCATAGATATTGGAGCACCCCTCTCGCGTTTGTAGTCTCAATCTAATACATATACTACGATTATTCTTTTCACGTATAACCAGAAAAACAATCGTTACATCTATTTAGCATAGTAAAGACAAAAGATCGTAAGCTTATTAAAAAGGGAATCATGTCTGTTAACAAGCTTTAACACAGTTTGCGTCCGCATACTGTTTGGATTTGGCTCATGCGAGTAAATGAATAAGTACAATAAGGGGGACAACTGTTTAGTTTGAACATAAAAAGATATGGAGGGTCGCACCAAGTTTTTAAAAAAATACCTTAACAAAAAAAAAAACATTATTCCAAGCGACGATAGTAAGTGTGTGATGGTAGCAGAAAAATATCTTGTTAAAGGCGTGTTTGTTTCACTGAACTAATCGAAACATATCTTATAACCCTCATAATTATGTCTAACCTTGTTTCTGGCGCTTACCCAATCGCTCCCCTCAGAGAGATGTGCTGGCTGGACGTTGCTGGAGCTCCACATGTCTGATTGCATTTGAGCTTCTGCTGAGCTACGCGATTGATGACCATACCCGCTTTTGAGTGCAATGTTGGCTGCTGTATCAGTTATAACCTTCTCTTTCCTTTTGGAATGGACAAGGCTACAGGAAGTTGTTGACCGATGTAATTGCAGAAACCTACTTCTATTGGAGAGTAGAGGTGACATGGGAGTCAATCGGTGGGGGGCGAGGGGGAATGTCCCACCCACGTTTTTTGGGGTGAGGGACAAATATTCAAAATGTCCACCCCCCATGATTTGTAATAAGGACTAAGCCCGCTCGAATGGGGGATCCGAGGCCGTCGGCCTTCCCCTCGTCGAAAAAACAATGCGACAATGACACTAATACATTGGGCAAATACTCTGAACCCATGAATTTCAGGTATCTAGAGGGATTAGAGACTGATTTTCAATACAGGGGCCTATTTTTGGTTTGAGAAATGATGAGCGGTTTGTGATCGCCCGACCAATTTTGTACTTTTCCATGCAATGGCCAGCACGTGCACAAAAGGACTCACCACTCCATCGATTTTAGAGCGGGTCGTTACTATATAAAGAAAACTTATACTTCTCAAAACAAACAAAAATTATTATATTTTTGGAAGAAATGTGAAATTCATGAACTGGAAATTGTTAAGATCAAACTTAAAATGCGCGGCTGACCCGCCACGCGCTAACCGCCCGGATGATTGATGAAGACACAACAAATATAGTTCCCTCCAGGAATTACTGAGACAGCTAAGAGACCAGATATCATCATCTTTTCTACCAAAGACGGTATCATCGTAGAGTCTGACGGTCCCTATGGATGTGTGTGGGGAAGGGTAGAACCGATCCAACACATTGCTAGAACAGAATTGCAAATACCAAGATCAGTGGCTGACTGTGAACACAGAGGATGGTCCTAAATGAGATTGACCATTTTTTTTACCATTTTAGCCATTTTTTACCCATAACTCCAAAACCAATGGTCAGTTATTACAAACTATACTTTGTTTGGAATCCTTATGGTAGATGGACATATGGCAACATTTCAACATGATTGGGGCATTTAAAAGTTTGCCCCTGTGTAAACTAAATTGGCCCCTATTGAAAAAGTGTATACCACAATTTGAGAGTACTACCTACCCCCCTTTAGCCCATTGATGTAAGGGTCCATACTAACTACCAAACGTGTCAAACCCCCCTTTCTGTAGTGTGAGGTAAAAAACGAATTCCTTAAATAAGGCCCCTATGAAATTGTTGCTCTACTCTATGCACCTAAATGGTGAGGCAGTCGGTTATCAACACACAGAACATTCAGGGACTGAAGACATTAGTACACGAGATCAAATTGATGTTTACTCGCAATCTCATACACAATATAACTAAGTAGGTATGCGGGTCAGGCGTCATGGCATGTCCAGTTTTACCCAGCCAAATGTGTGACAAATCACATTTATGCATGTGGTAATATCTTTGATTTTCGTGATCTTCATTTGACCATTGCATTATCCATTATCAAGTCGAAGTGTGTGTGTGTGTTCTAGTACATTCCTCTTGAAATGTAAGTAAAACATATACAGTTAAAAAAAAAGTAGTCCCCCCTGACAAATGTGCATTTCTAGACAAGTTTAGTCCTCCTTAACCTGTACAAAAAGTAAATGTACATGGAAATGTTCCGATTTAATGGAAAAAAGTTTCACACATCAGTTTAAGCTTTCTCCCTGAACGACCGTAATTTATTAATTTTGATGCAAATGACACTTTTGTGCATAGGGCTTTAACAATCAAGAAAAAATACAAGTTTTTAACGATTTTTTAAAGAGTCTTTTCCCCCTATTACTGACTCCGATTCCCATAATTTGATACTACTTGATATCTTAGAGTTTTATCTTTTCATGGTATCAATTAAGTACCAACATTCCCATTATGACGTCACTATGATGTCTTAAGTTGAGAAAAGTATAAAAAATACTGATAGAGGGGGGAAATTGATATTTTGCAATATTACGGACCCAAAATGCAGCACTAAAACTGAATTATATATTGCACTGAAAGTCCCTGAAAAGCGCTTTAGAAACTCTTGAATTGGTTCCGAGAAATGTCTGCTTGAAAATTAAATATGATAAAACATTGCAGGGGTGGTTTGGATTGGGTTCATTGAAAGGTAGACAGGTCAAAATTCTGTAATAATCTTTAGGTTAACTTGGAATTTAGATGGTAGATTTGACATTTGCCTTATGGTTTGCCGTTTCGTACAAATCTCGTGATGGTAAACAGAATTATGAGAAATCATTCCAGACGGAGGATTTGTTTATCATCTTGTAAGAAACGAATTTAACAGTTTTGGAAGTTGGTCGTTGTAAGCTCTAGTTCTCCAAATAGGTTACATTGCACAGATGCTGCCCAATCCAAGTAAAGATTTTTTTAAAACAGTAACATGATTTATTAAATTATTTAAATTATACAATTATTGGACTATGACGCATAACCCCCGCAACCGCGCGCAAGTGGCTGTAATCCTGCTCAAACTAACACGGGATCCGTCTGCTCATTCAGTCCACGGTAAGGGTATTTAGCCGGCTGACTATGTTTTCAGTTTGTAGACTTATGACCATCTTTTTCACATTCCTGCGAGGACAATTGAATATTAATTATTAAAGAACATATACAGATTTTGAATCTTAAAAGGATTTTATTAAGGGGAATAACCAGCCAATTTTTGGAAAAATAAAGATTTTGATGACGTCACGGCATTGATTGTTATTATTTTGGCTTTCGGGGGTACCCATTCAGGTAAATGCGTACGTACCCGACATTGGAAAAAAAACAACCGATATCGTCATCGACGTCGGTTTTTTGATCAGTAGGGAAAAGGTCAAATTTTGTATGTTTAGACATAATAAAACGGTTTCTTTGGAAAAAATTAATAGCAGAGGTCAGTACAGACCTGGATTTAACATAGTCGGATTTATATATATCGGTCCCCCGAAGAACAAACTGAGATCTGATACCTGATACGTGACCTGTACACCTGCCACGTGACACCAACATTTCATCTCTCGTTACAGTTTATAACTACCATACGGCAAAGCAGCAATCATTCTGTATCTCTGTTGGCACAGCGTAATCGATCAAGATGTGATACTATACACGTGGTTCTGGACAGGGAGGGTAGGACACAATATGATCGATTTGGGCATGGGGATTTCCAAACGGTAATTTGTAAAACTGCTTACTGCATTTACTATGGCATGTCTCGGTCCCATGGACATTAAAAAATCATCTCTTAAATTTTGTTCAAAAGATCTTAGTAATATCATGATAAATTAAGAAAAAAATATGAAGTTCACATCAAAAAACCATTGCTTTCCTGGATCGCATTTAAAGAGGCCATTTATTCAAAATTATTGGATGGTGGATTAAATGCCCTGATTTTGAAACTCATATAAATGCTTGGAAAATAATTTTGATTCGGAGGCTTTTGTTGTCGAGTGATCGTAAATGGGTCAGGTTATTTTATATGTGCCCCAAAAAAAACGGCTAACAGCAAGAATCAATTCTTTTGATCATCACGTTTTAATGATTTTAAAAATATCAACAACAAAAACGTTCTGGTATGACACGCTGTTTTGCTGGTCTTCTTTCCTCAACATTGTAATGACGTAACATGGATTTTAACCGCATAGCAAAGCAGTACCCTATGTGGAACGACAAAAATAAAGATCGGTGGGAATCGGTCAACTATACTCATTGGAGGAAAAGGGGAGTGCTATTCCATAATTGACTTACTGATTTGGAAGGATTTTTGTTGCATATATGAATTTTGTATACTTATAATGTGAAACCATTTTTTTAGAATATAACTGTATAATTACCCCAATTCAGTCAAATTTGTTTCAGTACAGAAATTATTTCCAAAATACCCCCCTTTTCTTCCAAGTAATAGGGAAATTCTCTTTAAACAAGTAAGTTTGCAAATTGTTTATGACCATTCTGTTGCAGATAAAAGGAATGAACAAGTTAACAATGGGAAGCATAAGTTTGCTATAGAAATACTGAATGGAAGAATTTTTTGCTTTTAACTTGAAATTTTCAGTGGCCAAACTTAGGTGGTTTCAGTATAAAATTAACCAAAAAGTTAGCAGCAAATACTCTACTCTTGAAATTAGGATGAAAGGACAATGACCTCTGTAAATTCTGCAAGGCAAACCAGGAAACAATCAAGCCTATATTCTTGATTGTCCCATCTCTTGGAACTTTGGGGTGAATTTAAAGGTTGGTTGCAATGAATTTTTTAATGTTGAAATTGATGTGAGCACAGGTTATTCTTTTGGTTTGGTACTAAGCACGATACTATTTTTACATTAATTTTGTATTTTTAAATTGTATCATTATTTAATTTCCACCAATACTTGATTGATAAACCTAACATAAAAATCGATATTAAAAAAAAGAATTCAAACTACATAATTTATGAAATATCAGGCAGTGGTGTAACATGAATCTTCTCAAGTTCCATAAGAGATGAAACGCATTTACTTTTTGACTATAAGCAATACGTTTGTAGGGTAATATTGGCTATCTGTAATATAGAGGGGGAACCTTGTAATAGTTTATAAGGCCAGTTTCTAAGTGTGCGTATATGTTTAAGAATATGTAATAAGATGGCTGTCAAAAAAAAAAATCAACTTCAGGGATCAATTTTGAGTTTCAACTACTTCGTTAATTTCATCTGTCCAGGGATCAACTATGTATGAAAAACAATCTTATCGGAAACCATATAGTTTGAATTCATGGAAATACACTTAAACGAAATGTTTTTTTTTTTATTTACTAGGACACAGACCTTGAAGGAGCACCCTTGAAGATACACGACAATCGTGGTAAGTAGACAAAACATAGGCCGTAGTGGCCAAAGAAATCCCAATTTTATACGTCGTCATTGGTTTAACACGTAAACGAAGTCTTGACGAAAAATGCCGATACTTTAAGATTATTGTTATAAGAAGTAATATTCTTATTCAAACCGCTGGAGGCTGAAGCATCAACTCTACTGTAATGGTCATTTCTGATGTTTTTTAAAAATGAATAATGGACGAGACAGGTCGTATGTTGGTCATGGTAACACTAGTGACTGACCCCCACGAAGGGTCCTAAATGCGGTATTTGTATTGTTGTACTCTATTATTCTTTGGTGAGTTTTAACAAATTCATCTGAATGTCCTATATGTCTCGGCTCTGCTAAAAAGATAGCGCCATCTCTGTAAACACACTGTACAACTTGGATGCGGAAATATCACTGATACAATAATATTTTAGATTTGAATGAACGTGGCGATACTTAGCAGAACACACGTTTTCACTTCAATTGACCCCCTACTGACCATTAATAATAATAATAATAATAATAATAAAAAGCATGTGCCATGAGTACAAACACTAGCGATGAATATGACGTGAGGCCAATATTTTGATTAAATTGTAGCACAATTTCAAGCATTTTGAACTGGTGACCCCAAACCATGGTTTCCTATGGAGCCATAGAAATAAAACCCCCAATGTTTGTTGCAAACCTTCAGCTGCTTTGAGCTCCGCCGGCAATGCGAGCGAACCACCGGTTCTGCTTGGCCATTTGTGGGTTTTTTCTACAACGCCCCGAAAATCGTAGATAGGTTTCAAATCCCTGCACTTGTGATCTTGGCCCAAAACCATTAGACATCTATTTTACTATTCTCTACTTATTAATAAATATAATAAAGAAAAATGTTGTGCCTGGAATGGCTCCACCCCAGACTTTAGATTACAAGACGAGTGCCTATAGATGCACGCCACGCAATCCAGACCGGCGGAAAGTCGTTCTTTTGTATACTTAACCCTCGTCTACGTCTACTTCAGTTTTTTTTCCCCGGCTTGCTAAAAAACCCTTTTGTTCTGGTGCCCCCATTATTTAATTTTATTGTCAATTGACATTCCGCTCCTTTTCACATCCAAAAACAAAAATCCACCGGGGTGTTGGTCAGATACATGGTGTATCTCAAAGTGATGGATAGGGGTGGCCACCACCCCCTTTTCGGGAGAAAGTACCACTCTTGCCCAGCCCAACACAGAAACATCACATGGCACTTGATACTTATGGTCATCCTCTTTCCATGATCCAAAATGAGAAATCAACACCTACTAAATTGATGAAATATCAAGTCAGTTTTGTCACTGACATCTTCTCAAGTTCTATCAGAAATGCAAAACTGTCATTTACTTTTTGATATTAGGCATACGTTGTAAGGTATATTGCTATGCGGTAATAATCGGGGAAACCTTGTACATGTTATAAGGCCATTTCCTAGTTGTGGAATGTAGTATGTTTAAAAAATATGTAATACGATGGCTGTCAAAAAAATCAACTGTCATGGATCAATTTTGAAGTTTAACTACTGAGTTAAATTCATTGTCAGGGATCAACTATGTAAAACAAAAAAAACATGAAAAACTCTTTAGGGCAACATATAGTTTTTGCTATCATGATACACCTTAAAAACGAAATTTTTTTTTTTTTTTTTATTTTTACATTGAACACAACCGACCTTGAAGGGCAACCTTGAAGATACACGACAATCGGTGGTGTAAGTAGACCAAAAACATAGGCGGTAGTGGCCAAAGAAATCCATTTTTAGCCGTCGTCTTTGTTTAAAAAAACAATAACACGTAAACTTATTTCTTGACGAAAATGCCGATAACTTTGATATTTTATAGGCACTAAATATTCTTATTTCCAACCGCTGAGCTGAATAATCACTCTAACTGTAAGGGGTCTTTCTGAAGGTTTTAACATATGAATATGGACGAGGACGAGGTCGTATGTTGGTCATGGAACCTAGTGCACTGCTTGACCCCCCCACGAGGGCTAAAATCGGTAGTGTATAGTTTAGGTACTCTTTATTAATATTTCGTTTTGGTGAGTTTTTACAAAATTCACTGAATGTCTAGATCTCCGCTCTGCTAAAAATATAGCGCCATCTCTGTAAACACAACCTGTACAAACGTGGATCGATTATCACTGAATTACAATATAATTAGATATGAATGGAACTGGGCATATCTTAGCACAAACCACGTTTCACTTCACTGACCCCTACTCTGACCATTATATTAATACTAATAATAATAAAAAGCATTTCCATGAGTAACAAACATCTAGCTGAGAATATGACGTGAGGCCAATATATTGCATTAAATTTTAGCAATTTCAAAGCATTTTGACTGTGACCCCAACCCTGGTTCCTATGACACATATCAACATGTTTTTTTGCAACATCACTGCTTTGAGCCTCGCCAGCACGAGCGAACCAACCTGTGCTGCCTTTGCACCTACAACTGCCCCCGGAAAAAATCGTAGAAGGTTTCAAATCCTGCACTGTGATTCTGGGCCCAAACCATTAGACCATCGTTTCTTATTCTCTACTTAGACTATAAATACTAATAAAGAAACTGTTTGTGCTGAAGGACATCCAACCCCACGACGTTTATATTACAAGACGAGTGCCTATGATGCAGGCGCCCCACGAATCCATACCGGCGAAATCGTTCTTTTGTAATACTTAACCCTCGTCACTACCGTCCTACTTCAGGTTTTTTTCCCCGCTTGCTAAAACCCTTTCTGGTGCCAATTATTTTAAGTTATGGTCCAGTGACCATTTTCCGCTTCCTTTTCAATCCAAACAAAACTCCACCGGGGTGTGGGTAGGATACTGGTGATCTCCAAGTGAATGGAAGGGGGTTGGCCACCACCCCCCTTTTCCTGGAGAGAATACCAACGAGGTGCCGAGCATCAACACAGAAAATCACATGCACTTGAGAGCTATGGTCCAACCCTTTCCAATGATACCAAAATGAGTACCCAAACATGCATAGCATTACGTCCCAATTACGTTTATAAGTTTGCATGTTAGCACAATGGTCAATTGTCCATAGACACACAGTGAAATAGGACAATTCATTTTTTGTTCCAAAATCAAGTTCGTTGATACTCCTGTGTCATGTTAGGCATTTTGGTACTTCTCTTCGGAATGGGATGGTTTCCCCCCCCCCCCTCCATCACTTTGGGATCACCCCTTGCATCATACCTATACCCCGGGATGTTTGTTCTTGCATGAAAATTAGCGACCCGTGTCCAATTGACAATTAAATTAAATAACTGGTGGCACCAAATGGGATTTTAGCAAGCCGGGTTAATTCATAAATGGTCATTCTCTTTCTCCATAGACTAGTGTCTTTTAGAGAAAAAACACTCTACAACACGATACGTGTTGAGAATTTAAGGGATTGTGGTCCAGTTGAAGATCGCATGACGCGCGACCAGTAGACCGTGAGTTCGAGCCCCCCGCCGTGGCTAACGTGGTTTGTGTCCTTTGGCAAGATACTTAGTCTCTATTCTCTCGCCGACCCATCGACAATTGGTGAGCTTTATGGGTGAATATTACACCTAATTGCTGATAGGTTGTGCCCTTAGCACTGCCACCTAGTGTAAGCAAATGATTGTGACGAATTTCCTGACGGACGTTAATCATAATGGCAATCACGCATTCAGACTTCGTGTGTAATGCGCCTTATATAAGAATGGTTTGTATTATTATTATTTTATTATCTCTCGCCTTATACTGCAATGTCATTTAGTAATTCTTTCGGATGAGTACCTACAGTTTAAATATTTAAGAATGCAGGTCTGGAAGAATTGAGCAAAACTAAAAAAATGCTGGACAAAATGAAAAAAAAAAATCAAATTCTCTTGAAAATTCTTGTGGGAAGAGGGTTCCGTTAGTTTTCATAAAAATGATTTTTGAAATCGATTTGCCCTGTTGCCATGGCCACAGGGAAAAACTGGGAATACCCCAAAGTTGCAAGAAATTTTCATTTTTAAATCTCAAAATTGAGTTTTTTCTGCAAATCATTTACTAGAAGGGAATTTAAAATATTTTTAAAATGAATATGTTTTTTTGTTTTAAGTAACTGTTGGGTATAAATTCAGCCGAAGTCATAGAATTAGCAGCCTGGAAAATCCCCAAATGATGTTTGAAAATCCCCAAATTTTGAACTTTTCAATGGCTGATTTTATGTACACTTGAACCCTGTACAAAATCCCAGGTAGTGAAAATGTTATTATGTCCTTATGGAACATTAACATTGTAGGTAGTCTTGTTCACAAATGCACTTTAAGATTACTGGGTCTTCACTTTGTGTACGTTACTAGTTCAATCGAAGTTTGTACATTTTGTCATTGTCTCAAAATTACAGTTTTCCTGTTTTGTTGTTACTCCAAGACATAACATTGCAGTGAATAATGAAAAATATTGTTTAAAATAATAAAAAATATATTTTTAAATGTAACAGAATGAACATTTGCGCATGCAGAATTCATTATCTAATATCCTCCTTTATTCTTATATACTTATCATAAATGCCCCTGAAAATGTCAGGCTATTTGGGTGAGTAATACATAATAATTAATACTTAAGTTGTAACTCATAAAGGTGTATTATGTGTCCTAAATTATTGTTTACACACAATTTCACATTAAATCCTGAAATTGTAAATACAGCGAATTATAATTTCAATCTTATTTTTGTTAGTGGATAAACAACTGCCTCAGCATAGCAAAGGTATTGGCTACCATTGCCTAAACAAAAAAAAACTGGTCATTTATTTCTAAGGATTACTATTACTGAGTGTATTTGACAGAATATTTCTTTCTCCACTGCTCCAGGAGCAGATTTGCCATGCTCCTGGACCATTTGCGTATTCCAATATGCTCCTGGATCATTGTTGACTTTTAGAATAGTTTCCAGAGTATTTCTGCTCCAGGACCCTATGCTCCAGGACCAGCTGCTCCAAGACCACTGCTCCAGGAGCATATTGTCCTGGATCAGCTGGTCCTGGAGCATAAGTTTCGGGCCAAATCTCTTAGAAGCACCTCGGTAAAACAAGATCACTCACAAGGCGCACACACTAATCACTCCACGTTTGTGTAATGGTAGTTAGTTCCCGTAAAAAACCAAAACCACCGTGTTGAGATATTTTTGGGCTGTCCTCTTGTTACCTGTTTCCAGTGAAGGTGATATATTATAATAAAAGTGAAGAGTTATAACTTGATCTCATTGAGATTATCAAATATTTTTAAAAATTCGATTCTTGTAGAACTAGGCCCTCGACTTTCCGGCACTGGTCGATAGCGGCTAGGAGGCTAGTTCGACGTTACTCTAACTGGGCACCCCGTATTGGGAAGGGGCCGGGGCTCCGCCCCGCCCCTGTCTATGACCTTGTCCAAGCTACTATAGGCGTGCACTCGGCGCTAAATATGGTGCGCTGTTCCTATGCACTTTTCTTAAAATCTCTCTGAATGATATCAATCATTGCAACTTATTTTGAAAGTTACAGTTGTGATCTTTAGGGTGCAAATAGAAGAGGCGATCTGGTAACTTTTACGTTTATTTCAATGAGCGTTTTATTTAGTGGTGTGCGCCCTTCTAAACCTGGCAATCAGCTCTCAATTACCAACGTGGACGCTGCATTAGTTACCTATGGTGTACTCGACCGAACGGATACCGTCAAATGTGTTCTGTTCAAATGTTTTGATGCAATTCTTTCACCGGGCGTTTTCGTTATCTTGACCCAGTAGATATTTTTAATGTTACAGTACGATCCAAGAAACATAATGGCATCATAATTAAACATAGCCACAGTGCTGTGAGTGAGTGGTGAGTGGTCTCTCTCAATTGCAATTTGGCTTCTCAGTACCGACTGCCCCTAATTATACAATCAATATTTTGGGCAGAAAGCTAGTTTCTTTCTAAACTAGAAGGCAACCCGAATCTTTTTTTGCAAGAATAATCCCAGCTTTCATGAATGTTTAATTGTGTGATTTTGGACATCTGGTTCAAGGTTGGTCCATGTCTGCTATCCCGATATAACACAGGTAAATTTGCCATAGAAAATTCACTCAAAGACACCCTTTAATTGAAAATGAAATAAGAATAGTATAACAATGGTCACTCTTGTCATGTAATTAATCAATAAGCTTAAATGTTATAGTTGTGTCAATAAAAATCCATTTAGCATTGAGAATCTCATTCTAAACAGCATGTTGTCTCAACAGCTTACTCTAGTTTCAGCATAACATTGGATTCCATAAAGCACACTGAGCAAAAGTAACTGAGGACGTCAAACACCCACCATCTTTTCTTCAGCACTTTTTTGTCATTTCCCTATGTTCCTCTCAGTCTGGCATCTTGAATACAGTGGGAAGTGGGGGGTGGAAAGGCCCCTGATTGGCCCACCTAACAGGATTTTGACCCCACGTTTTTCCCACAACCAACGCCTTATTGCTGGTCCCCCCAGTTTTAACCCAGTCAATGAATTTCATGATTTTTTTTTTTTGCCAGAACATAATTTCAGTGGCGTACCATAAGAGGGGAGCAATGTCCACACCATTTTGGTTTGCCAGGGGATCCATTCCAGAAAATCACATTATTTTAAAACTATATTTACTTCAGCTCTTCGGGGAAAAAATATTCTTGTTCCCCACACTCAAAAGTTTCGTACCGCTACGCATAGTTTGACGGTGCCCCCCCCCCGGGGGGGGGCACTTGTATTCCAATGGTGGAGGATGCTGTGAACCATAAATTAAAAAAATCACCCGAACAGGTTATTTTTCAACCGACTGAAGAACAGACCTACACAAGCATTTTTTGCCTTTTTTTTTTTTTTTGCTATTTTAAAGAAGTATTTTTGGTCCAATTTTTGATACCCTAAACAAATGCATCATGCATGTTTCGTTAATATACCGTTTATTATGTTGCTTTGGCTTTACTCCGGTTTACAATATTTTTGAATGATTTTGATCACTGCTTTAAAGGCACTATCAGTGATCCACCCGAAGGGTCAAATATTTGAATTTTGCAGGAATATCTTATAAGTGAAGGATAAAGCTGTATAATGGTCATAAGTTATCTTCTCCATTCAAATAGTGTTGTAGTATTAGTGTCCATACGAACAGCAATGGCAAAATATAGGTTTACTTTGCAGGGTATGTTAGGGTAACCTATAACTTTGTTAAAAACTTGCAGAAATCTGATTTTTGATGATTTTTTTGTTTTTTGGATTTTCCCATTTATCAAATCACTGATCGTGCCTTTAATTTGATTATTACATACCAAACCATTCGGGTTAAGAAAAAACATACCCTTGGTTCCATAATTTTTTTGCTGTTTTTTGACACCTATCAATGCACATCGCTGTTGCAAAAAAGGACCATTTTTTTTTAGAATGTTCTTGTTCTCGCATCATATCATCCTTTGAATACAAGTGGCCTCCCTCCCTCCCCGGTGCCTTCAACATTTGATCTCTCTAAATCGGAGTAAATCCCTTTTTTTTTGAAACACTGTAACCCTAAACCCCACCCACAAAATGCCACACACACCTTTTTGGTTTTGAATTGACATTAGTCAGTCAGGATTCATCAAATTGAAGAAATAATATTTTTTTGTAATGAAGAATTATGCAGGGGTACTTGGTAAAGACGTGTTGCAAAACAGCTTGTTAGCATTAGTTCAACACTAATCACAATTTTAGATTCATTTCTCATCAATAATCATATTGTTTACAACGTAACGTCCTATTCTAAATCCTTTAGACCTTGTGAGCAACGAATTCTAGTTTACTTAAACGCCATTGTTTTTTTAATGTTTTGGATACTGGATGAATGGAATTTGGTAGATACTAGCTAAGTGATTCATTTAGGAACATAAGGTAAAGGTGCACTCTTTATATATTATCTTTCATCATCATGATGTATACCTACAATATTTTCAAAAATGTATCAAAAACCTTATTCATAAACGTATTTAAAGTGCAACGAGATTTACAAATCAATGGTCCTTTTTTTCACTCCTGTTTTACTTAACTTGGCCCCAGAATGACCTTTGAACTTTGGCAAGTGACCTTGTGAATCGCATCATATGAAATTCGCAGAGCACATCTTATTCCCATCCAGTTCTGAATTGGACTTTAACTTTACTCTCCCGAATGAAGCCTTTTAGCCAATTTATAACTGACCTCATATGACCTTGATCCCGTAGTGTGCCATTGCCCCTCATATATGACGATTTTCCAAGTGCATATATGGTCCAAGTTCTGTAAGCTATGGAATTGTACTTCTTGAATGAGCCCAATTGATGTTTTTACACCTATTTTATTATAACTGATTCTCATATGAACCGCTTTGACCTTGGTATGTGACAACTTGATCCAATTGCCATGTAGGTTCCCAAGTGGCAATATATGAGTCCAGTTCTGTTGCTAGTGGACTTGTACTTATCGAATGAAGCTATTGATGTTTTCAGCCTATTTTATACTTGACCTCACAGACCGGTTTGACCTTGGTTTGTGACCCTTTACCTCATTATCGTATGGAGGTTAGCAAAGTTCAATCTATGATTCATTTTCTGTAGCTATTGGGACTTTTTACTTTTCGAATGATGTCCATTTTTCATGTTTTCACCCATTTAATAACTTGACCTCATCTGACCTTCCACCGTTGGTATGTGACTCTTGACCCAGTATCATATGGAGGTTCCCAAGGGCCATCTATGACCCAATTCCTGTAACATTGGACTTTTAATTCTGAATGAGCCACTCATTTTTAACTTACCTAAATTTCTAACCGTTAACTATGGCCATTTTGACTGTACGCTTGTAATACATCCACAAATAGAATGGTGGTACTTAGAAATATATAAGGTTGCTGCTACCATTACTTCTTGAAACAAAAAACTACCTTAATTACCCCCAAAAGCTAATAATTTAATTCCCTATGAAATATTTACATGTGCGATTTGTTGCATCCCTTACACGATGAAAAATGGTACAATTTGGGTACTTACTGCTTTTGTTCATGAAATAGCAAGTTTTGTTGAATAGTGTAACACAAGGACCAACACCATTTATTTTATCTACTATGGTAATGTTTTTACCAAATGTATGAAGGTTCAAATCCATGCCAAGATTTATTTGAAAAACATACCTCTGCATCGTCTGCGTGGCGTTTGTAATGTTGTTAAAAAAATCTGGACAATAGCCAAAAAGAAGTGAGTTTTCAGTATAGAAGTAGGATAAAAAGAGTGCTGACGGGAACTGGCAACACCCCTGTCATATAAAGTTCACCAATGCTACTTTATAGTAAAATCACCATTGATATGATTTTTATTTTTTGGGGATATTTTTGTTATTTTGGTTGTTTTTTTGTTATTTTGTTTATTTGTTTTAAAAGATTGACATTTTCTCCCCCTTAACATTTTGAATTGCGTTGCCATGCAACAAGGACCCCAGGGATGTTATATTGTAGGACAAGCTTCTGACCCAAGACCTATATCCTGCCAAGTTTCAATCAAAATTGGCCGAATTTTCATTTTTGGACTTTGTCCTCACTTCTAAATATTTAGGACCTTACTCTTAATAAATTTCATGAACAGCTGTCTTACCCCCGCTCCACCCCCCCAGAGATGACTGAAATCCTCCTGCTTCTAAACTGATTTCCTGTCCGATTTAATGTGGTCGTTTTCGGTCGTTGTTTGTGTGTATGTGGCAATTGGCGCTGTTTAGATCTGCCTAAAGTTGCAATTGTTTCTGCATAGAAGATGAGAAAGAAGGAGCATGGCTCGATTTTGAAATCGATTACCCAGTATACCCTTCATTCACCCGCTCATTGTTTGGGAAACGTCAAGGGCCGCTCGATTGGGCCTTTGAGTAATCTTTTCATCCGACTCAAGCTTGTCCAGTCGGAAGTTTCACACAGGGAAGTAATTGATAAACTGCTACTTAAAAGTTTATTAATTTTCTAGCTAATGTTCTCTGCTTGTTAGGAACCACGTTTGGTTGACCATAATTATTTAGTTTATTCGTTGGCGAAATATTTGAGGAAAACAAATAAAAAAAATAAAAAATTTCATGTTTTAAAGTCAATAAGGGATGTTGTTATTTTTAGCCTATTTAAAACATATCCTGTTAAGTTTCTGTGAATATGATATTATGACTGTTAAGATTAATGCATTTTGAATACACCTCAACCATACCTGTTTGTGTCAAAAGTGTCAAAATGCTTTGAAAATTTGGGGGGCAAGTTGTCTTAAGTGATGCAGGGGAGTACGGTTCCTCACTGTAACTGGTCACGACCATAGTGTAATAGTCTCTGTGCAAATACCCGTTTGACTAGCGGGTAATTGGAATATTTTCTGGATTATGACAGGTGTTATAATGTTTCCCCAGTAATAGCGCAGGTCTTTGATCCAATCAACCAATCACCCAAGGCAATTAAGATAATAGGCTATGAACAGTTTTATCTTCTCTTGCAGTCAGTTGAACCACGTCCTTCTTCCTCATCGTCTCTGGTTTGCTGTGTTTAAGCGATTGTGTTCTCCGAAGAGCACTATATAAACGCTTCCTTAATTAACCTTTTCTTCAATCACAATACAGGCAGCCACCCTTCCCATCCATACTGGACCTTTCACATAGAAGAGCTTCAATCTTTCCTGAGAAACTAACAAACACCAAGACAACCTGGTGCCCGACAACATTTCGGCAGTATCTTGAAGAATCCATATTCCATGGTCAACTGTTAGAATTTTGTAACAACACCTAATGGGAACAACCACGCTTTTCAACACATCACCATTCCCTCTACCAAAAGAAAGGCGACCCTCCAACCACCCCAAAACTAAAACAAGAAAAAGGAATTAACACTGTCGCCACTGGCCTCTAAGATCTACAACTCCATGCTGCTCAAATAAATCGCTCCTAACATAGATCCACATTCTCATACGAACCGGACGGGTTTTTTCCGCAAGCGCAGATCAACACTGCTTCAGATACTTGCCCTCAAGGATCATAGAAGTTGAGAATTTCCAGAGAAAAGCTTCAATTGGTGTTTGAAAATTTTTCCATACATAGCTTTGTGACAGTGTAAACATGGGCTGTAATGCTGCATATTCTCGCCAACTACGTGTCCCAGATTGAGACTGTCAAGCAATGCCATCATGTATGAATAACACATATAGCTTTGTGCAGACCATGGATGGGCCCACAAGAGTTCCTAACAACTACTACTGGATCCTCCAGATATACCTGTGCTCCCTATCTCTCTTGGTAGTCGTGGTTGATTACAATCCAGAGTCTTGACCTCATGAACGACAAGGGACTTACCATCAAACCCAAGGGTTCTAGACGTCACCAAAGTTAGTATCTCACAGACCTTGACACACAGATGATTAGCTCTAACAGCTGATCTGATATGTGGTGCACACGATCTACCTAATACCCTTGCGCATGCTGCAGACCAAGTCTAAATGCCAGAAGATCTGAATAATGGACTTTCATGCGGAAGAGGATCAATCAACTTCTGCACAACATATGGTAGCCAACTGAAAGGGTCAAGACTTCCAGTATCTAGGGTCCTATATTGCCAACAGCAAGAAAAAAAGGACTGTCCTGTCAGCGGCAAAGGACAGGTTTGGAATGCCTGCAATAACTACACCACTTTTGGCAATCTGGTTATCCCTCCAATTCATTCAACCAAGCTGAAATTCTTTTAGCGCCTGTGTAGAGAGTAATCCTGTTATATTGATCTGAGACCTGGACCATGAAGGAAAGAGCTACAGGATAGACTGGATGGCACCTACACCAGCTTCTTATGCGATACAACATATCCTGGCGGTGAGCACAGACCAAAGCCCAGATAATGGAGATCTCCCTCCCTTTATTCTTCTGTTGCCCACGTCCGTCCACGATTTTGCCGTTCATGGCATCGCGTGCGATTGCTCACGTATTCTCGGACGTCACGTGTTGGAGGTACCATGCCAAACAGGGGTCGTTCGCCCCTTTACACTTGATGTGATTGCTCGAGACCATCCAGCAGATCCATGACACCCCAACTTAGACAAACAGGGCATTTGCGCTAACATTGTGAACACGCATCTCGCCTGCGGCCGTTAGATAGATAACGCTAATGTTATAATCATTATTATCCCATAAGCATTCGACCGACTGCCGGATACGCAATGTTGGCCTTATAGCCGCAATGTGTTGCCGGACACGCATGGTTGTTTTTCCCACCATGCACTGCAAGTGCGGTAAATTTTTAAGTTGGTAAAAGATTAATTTAATAAAGGGGCTTTTAGATATAGAAAGTGATGTAAACAAAGTATTTCGTCAAATACTGTTTAACGACGATAAAAAAAAATGTTGTGATATAAAAACAATTTTCACCTAAAATTTCATAAAAAGTAAAAAAGTGACAATTGATTTTCCAATTTTCACACAACCCAAGGGAAAACTTTGGTTCCTGGGTGAAATTGGCGACATAACATACATTGTCATGGTAAAATATGGACTTTCCCCTAAAATATAAAGTACCATCCAATAGCCTCGTTTAGTTTCCCGAAATTCTGCAGGGATGATTGTTTTTATGTTGCCTGAACTTGCAATAACTGCCGGCTGGCTTTCTGCCAACATGGCCGGATCCGGCAGTCGGGGGCCCGAACTGATAAGGGAAAGAAATACACGGGGATAGGGGGTCCGTTCGGGGAAACTCAGTCGTAACTCACCGTGCATACGATGTCCCTGCCTGGGTGGACCCATATGTCCGAAGCACTGTGGTACTGCTATAAAAGGCTGTTAGGTAGTACATACGCATGAGTTAGTATCCATGTAGAGATACGCACGCGTTTGCGGAACGGTCCCCTGGTCACAAGGAACCTACATGCCATCCCGCATAGCCGCACTATGTTTTGGATGCTTGCGACATTCTTCGAAATTTAACTAACTGGTTTTTACAAACATCCGATCGTAGTTTCTTATAATTCTACAATCTAGAAATAAAATAGCTGGACACTCACCGCCATTTGCATCATGCTCAACCCTAACTAATTTAAGAAACTTACAAGCCCCTCTCAAATCAACGCCCAAAGCCCCAAACTATCGCCTCAATCTGACCCTTGCCCAACCGCAATCGATTTTGGGGAATTGGCAAGACTGCTGATGACTATCCTCAATCCAAAATTTTCCAAGGTCGTTTGAGCGAAATGCTAACAAAATCGTTGTTCTGGGATTTCTGGTCTGTCCTGTTATCCTTCGGCGGAGGTTACGTTGGTCGAAATCGGTTCTAACCGTTGATTGTCAGTGTCCTCACCGTCACACATGCCATGCGGTGCAATATCCGCTACTCCGCTTGATATCCTGTCAACAGACGTTTTTTATTCGTGTAAGTAAGATAATCCGCCGAGGGGCATAGTCCGGCTCGTAGCAATATACCCATGCTTATGATTTTTGATACCAGTGAATACTCTGTTCCTCCTCTTTCGATTGAAAGACAAAATAATACCACATACCCATTGGCGTCACAATGACGTCATCAGTCCACGATTCGGCAATCGCCATTTCCTAAGAAAATAGCGAATCCAATTTTGCGCAAAAACCGTATTGACCTATCGGATGTTCATGCCGTTTTCGCTCTAATGATGTCAATATTGGCTAAACATTGAGTTTAAGAGCCTACTGTTGCATAATATTTTCAAAATGCACACATAAAATATCCTTGGGTGGGCAACCACCCCCCTACACTTTCGACTTGATGGCATACCCTAGCCACGGTGAAGGTGCTACCTTCACATTTGTTTCGCTAAATGACCGGAAGGATTAGAGAACGTTACTAGAAAATTTTTTTACGAAGTTTTTGGCATTTTAGCGCACAGGAGCGAAGGTCAGACAGGGTTAACTGAATCGCTTGCCCTGTTCTTTACCTTTTAGGTGACTGTGCGTCCCGTGTTAACAGACTGTCCCAAAAAACTATACAATGGAAGATAATTATTTGCAAAAAACTTTAAGGTTCATCTCAAACTTGATTTTTTTACCTGATTCTTTTTTAATGAGTTTTTCCAGCCTTCATGGGATTTTTAGTTGGTGTAATTTGGGGTCTGGTTCAAGAGTTCTGGCTAATTAATCTTAGACCGTTGAAAAACCTGTTGGGTCCAGTTTCGGCTATCCTGATATCAACCAAAGTTGCCATTGACAATCACCTTCCAGACATTCTTTTTGAAAATTAAAAATACAAAGTAATATAAAGTGCTGCTTTGTAATATAACATAATTTAATACCTTTATAATTGCTAATAAATACATGTAGCATTGGGAAATTCCATTCCAAAGAGTCTTGTTTTCTCAGCTTACTTTCACGACTCCAGTTTCAGAATAAGGTAGAACCATACAAACACCTTTGAAAGTCACCCAGACCTTTGCACACAACCATCGTTTCCTTATTGCTTTTTGTTGAACACTGCTTCTTCTTTCCTCTTCCACCATTCTCCCTTGCATCTTGGAGGCAGTGGGGAATAGGGGAAGGGTAATTGTCCCTTCCCCATTAGAGCATTGTCCACACCTAATTTTGTCCCTAACAGACTTGTAGACTGTTTCATTAGTTTTGCCGCAGTCAAATTCCCCACATTTCCATGCATTTCATGTTTATTGGTCCCACCTGAGAGGAGTCCTCCATTCACCCACCAACCATATGTTTCTGGTGCTTCACTGAAAATATACATTGATTATTTCAGTGCATGATAATACAACTTAACTCTAATCTGTATCAATATTATTTGTGAAAATGGGTTTTAATATCCACATGATGCTACAAACCCAAAACGCCTATACATTTAGTTTGCTTGAACCTTCAAGGTGAAACTGGCTGCGTGGGTATTTTAACGTTGTGTTCAACTGACAGATCTCCTCTTAGATGCCATTAAATTGGATTGAACAATGCACAGTATGTTTTTTTTAATATTTTTATTTTGATTATATACTTTTTAATGGGACGTCCTGTAGACGATTATAATCACCGTACTCATAGTCCCTGCTACAACGGTAAATAATAGACTTTCACGTAGCTAGTTTCACGCTTTATTTCCGTTACGTCTTTGGAGGCCCTTGGAGCCCGACTGTGGCTCCAGGCGACCTATATCTGCTTTCATCACACTGTACAATAAAAAAAATCTACCACGGTTAATGAGGGATGTGTCACTTTGGATAGGAGAAAATTGTCAAGTGTTTTTTCCCAGATGTTTACCGTCATTCTAATACTGCGCTCCTCTGCCCTCCTTGCTGCCTCTAAGACGGATACCGTCCCTGCGCACTGTTTTCCATTTAAAATCGACTTGCAAATCATTCCTGGTCCGTTTGATGTTTTGCCAGTCAAATATTCAATTCAATAAGTGTAAATGAATCCACATTTTGGCTTAAAAAGGATATTACCTTGTGTAATAACAAGCTCGAGATCAATAAATTAAAATTAAATTGTCCCTAAAAAAAATTCCATCCCGTCTAAAGCATGAGATCCGGATGGATAAAAGCATCCGAAACGGACAGAATGTTTTGCAAGGCTATTCTTGAGTGGAAAAGAAGAGCGCAGCTTCCTGTCTTTAGTCGTCTAGAAGCACCCATGGAGGCAGAGCAGCGCAGTAAGAAGAATGAGGTAAGATCGTGGAATTTTTTAATAATAACTCCGTTTCAATATCAGAACTGCCCTTTGTCGCCAAGAACAAAGAACAATAAACAAAGGAATGTGCTTGAGAATGTAAGTTTCCCTAAGACACCTAAAACGGTAACAATCCCAGATAAAATGAAACAGTGGTATAATTTTCTATCAGCAGAACTCGAATCAATATGTGTCCTTTTGAAAGATTTTTCGATGTCGGAAACCTAAACGAAATGCACTTTTCAGATGTGTAGTTTAATTTGTATGGGTACTTTTTTTTCTCTTCGTGCAATAGAGGTGCTTTCACGGATCTCTTTTTGAGACACCCGGTATTTTAATTGAAGGCCAATCGTAGTGTTTTGTTGTTTCCTATTCCCTTAATGCTGATAGAAATACATTTCCAACACATTTCATGCGCTTTGTAAGTTCTCTGAAATAATGTATATCTTCATGTACACTGTACAAACCACGCTAAACTTAACAGCCGGCTCAGAAAAGCCGTAATTTTACAGACTTTCCTTTTTTTCGACGTGCAATCAGCCAATATTACCAGTAATTTTTTCATCATAAATATGCATGAACAACGGCATATAATACTTTGCAGTAAAGGATGGTAGAATGAATGCCGCAACTTACAATATGAAATTTTACATTTATTTTACACGGGTTTATAAATTTTACTGGTAATTTTACTGGCAGTCTGGATATTCTGGAACTGCTAGTAAATATCGTATTACGAATTGTTAAAATCATTCCTAACATTCATACTTCATTATACCTGTTCATGGTATTAAAACGGTTTTGAAGTAGGAACTAGTTGTATTTTGTCCCCCTTGTACGTTTCTTTTCTGTGTTTGAAATCGACCAACCGGCCATTTGGACCGCGAAGAAAATGAACCATCTGTAAAGTTACAAAGCATTTACTACAGAACTATAAATAAAATTTACGCACATTTATAATATTTTACCCAGGATATTCCAGAATACGAAAGACACCTGGCGTTCAGAATTTTGCACGGTTCAGTACCCTCACGTCTTTTTTATAAAGGTCCACGTTCTACCACACATTATGATGAATGGTCAAAACGTAAGCAAACTTAAATGAAAATCAGCCTAAATACCTGATCTCTTGTTTTGAAACAAAGGGAACAGTTAGAAACCATGCAGTTTTTTTTTTTATCAAGATGCAATAGTAGTATCTGAGGAAGCAACACAACAAAAGAACAAAACTATCAAAAACAAACTTAAATGTGATAAACATGAAAACCTTGTGAAGAAATGACCACAGTTACCTCGACTTCTGCACAATCTTGAAGCTAGGGCCGATTCCCCTGGTCGAGGTCTTTTCATGTTTTCTTGACTATTCGCCATGAAGATTATTTCGAGAAATTACTAAATTATAAAGTGTTTGAAAATTTATTTATGTTACCATTTTAATTGGACAAGTTTAACATTATCGTGTCATTAGCCATCTTTGGTGCCTTATTGATAGCCTTCTTTTTTATCCGTCACACGGCTTATTTTTGCAAATCTGTGAACAACCCTGATTTAAAAATCTCGGCAAATCTGCTTATGCGGCCTATTCGAAGGCAACTAATATTAAATTGGAATTGGCGGTCATTTCGAAAATTCCCACATTTGGGGACCTCTCTATCGTTAGTTGTCACGCATGTAGCTTCGTTTGAATAAACGCCAATATAAAATAATTGCAAATTTGGTCAACGCATCCCGTATTAAAACGCTCACTTAATACACTGTATATATGATTTTGGCGGCCACTTGAAAAAGGAGCCCTCGTTTGGAATTCTCTTTAAGATTCTTAATCCAAACGTAGCTTTTCTCTGAATCACGCTTTTTTAACCGAATGCAAAAAGTGGTCAAAATGTATTCATAGATACTTTTAACTAGTAAAGGCATCTTTTTGACAATCAATTCCTAATACGATATATTATTTACTTTATTATCTTACTCTATACATTTTAATTTCAGATACCACCAAAATATTTGCCCTTGACCTTAAGGGGGGTATGGGGGTTTCGCTTTTTGCCCATTGCGTTTTAAAGCAACAAAATGTTGAGTCATTTTTTGTAGTCATCAGACCATGTTTTAATCCGAATGTTTAATAGATACAGAGATGCTGAAGTGACCATCACTGAAAATTCTGAAATGTGGTGGATCCTTAAAAGTGTGTGAAATTTGGTCAAAACAAACCAAAATCGGATTAAAAATAAAGAAAAACGTGCAAATTTGGAGTAAAACATTTCTGAAATTTCTTAAAACTTGTATCGCTGTATGTGTCATTAGTGTGTGTCAATGCATATCCTATAGAATAACTAAGATAGTTTCTTCTTCTTCACAGTCGGAGATTTGCTTCTCCACCGGTTGCCTTTTCATGCAGAACTGTACTTGACAGGTGTACTGGAGGTACTCCCCTGTCCTCCGGGGAAAAAGCTACGAGTATTATGAAGCTGCCTCACCTGAAACACATTTTCTTTACATCCATAAAGGGACACATTAAAAAATAAAAAATAAAAGTTATAAGTGGATACATGTTACACATATGAGTTTATAATTAGCCCACCAATATGTAATTATACATGATACATGTGCACACCAAAAGGTTTTTTCGATAACTAACGGCTATATAATTAGGAAGCATTGATGGAGGAATACAGTCTAAATTGCAAAACCGTAAACTGTTATAATACACAGTAAGCTTCTTCCTTCAAATTTGATGCAATATTTTCATTGTATACACTTGCCGGTTATTAACACAGGACCTGCCACATCAATCAATCATTCGCTGGCAAACTGGCCCACATGATATACGCCAAATTCCCCTATGGAGCTTACGATGGCGGGAGGTACCCTTCGCCATCGGAGTGGGTAACGAAAGGTTAAATCGATGAAAAGGCTTCCTGTGCGTTCATTGGGAACTAACGTGTATTGACTATTGTTACTTGAAATAAAAGGACGCGAGAGAATGTTTTGAAAATTACCTATTTCATTCTTTTGTGGCATTTTGTAACAGGTACCATTATCCCTTGTCTTACCAAGGGGGGGGGGGGGGGGGGGGGGGTACCCCGCCCCCATGTGAACTTCGTCGTCCGGGGCGTAAAGAGATTATAAGAGAGTAGATGAAATGTTTAATTATATCTACCGAATACGTTATCATTTTAGACGAGTTTATTATCTAAATTAAAAACAAAATAACCAATCCAAAATTAAATTCTCACATGACGAGAACGCAAAGTCTATGCAATACTTTGAAACCATTGGCTTGATCGCGCGAACAATTATTATAACATAACGTACGCCGTCTATTTGGGTGTACTCATAATATAAAACCAGGCCTTATAAATACCCCGTAATAATCTTTCCAGGCTACTGCGGACTACCTACACAGATTCGAATTAGAATAAAGGGCGATGCAGGGGTCGTTCTGGGCGAAAAAGTCTAGCCCTCTTCCATTCATCATTATCTATTGTTCTTTTGATACATGACCAGTATTTTTGCGGAAGGTCATCTCTAGCTAGCGAGTGAACTGCCGCAAACAATAATGAGTGGCATCTAGCTAGCTAGATGACACTTCCGCACAAAATACGGTCTGTATACAAAAGAAACATACTATAGGAATTGGTGTAGAAATAACCGTCTACCATTGTCTGGGGTATTATTTAAATTATAATCGCCGTATTGACACCTGCCATGATTCGCAACAACTCCCTGGAATTAAGGGAGTTATTTGCAGACAACAAAAAGTCTGTCAGGCTGAATACCACATCGTACGGTTATTCCATGGGGGGGTGGTGTCGTAAGCAGGTTTGTATTAAAAAGGGGGGTACATAAGCGGGGGTGTCGTCTTTGTGCCGTATAGGAATAGCATGTCAACGAGCCTAGTCTAATTTTGCACAAAATAACGGTACTTGCAGTATTTTTATTTTTGTAAGAAAAATTCACAACGGGAGCTGTGCCATGACAAATTGACATTTAGAACCATAGCAATCGACCAAAAAGTATACTTGAATCCATCCGCGAAATCGCCCGCTAACTCCAATAGACCATACCTATAGCAAAATGACAGAGTTGGGCTCCCTAGACCGCTCCAACTCTGTCACAACGTAGTGGGACATTGTGATTGGTCATGAGACCTTCGATAAATGAAAATAATGAACCAGAAGGTTCTTATTGCATACCGATGCAGAACCCAAATATATATAGTGGTGCTCAGCGCGCCGGAAAGCTTGCCCACAAAGTTCACCCAGATGTGCAAGGGTAGCGTGCAGTTAACAAAAACCTGACATAATTTCCGCCTAAAGGCCGAGAAGCAATCCACAACCAAACTCGTAATGCTTTTTTCACAAGTCCATTCATCGGCTTGCTAGTTTCTGACATGTCTCTCCTGCGGCTCGACATGGTCTGAAACTAGCAAGCTCAACAAATCTCAAGACGACATTTATATTCGCGAATGGACTGTTTGGAGACCTTTATCCAATACATATGTGTCCGAGGTCGGAAAAAACTAAATAATTAGTTTTCAGTTTTTTTTTTGTTTTTTTTTCCGGCCTATGATCCCTTAATGAGTCCATAGATGATGCTGCAAACCCTTATTTATATTATATTAACTAAAACATCTTGATTTAATAAGAAAATGTATTGCCACCCATTATTGCCAGAATAATGGGCAGTAAAACTGACGCAATCAAAGGCTCCATTGTTCAAGAATGGGCAGCCAGGTAATAGAATCTGTGTTAGTGGTATTAACCCACTAACACAATGAATGTGTATTGAAAACCCTGTTATAACTTTGCCTAATATACATTGTGAAAAATAAATATATAATATAGAAACCGGCCTCAAGACACTACCTTTGACTAACTTTTTCTCAGTACAGTGGCCAATTTGTAGAAATATTGACCATGAACAATTCATCTTACAGAGTCTCCTTTTGTGACCAGGCTAATAGTGCAGAAAAGTAATATGGGTTTACCTAAAAATAAGTGCAACACAAACAATTTTGGTGTTGTTATACTTAGAATGATGGGAGAATAACATATAAAAGTCTAGAAGTATGAGTAGCAGGAAACGTTGAATTTGCAGGGGGGGGGTACAAGGGAAATGTAAAGGAGGTACATTGTACTGAAATCTATTTTGGACCTGCCCTAAGGATTAAAAAAGGTATAGTTTGTACTATCTGTTGGGTTATAGTTTAATAAAAGGTAATAAAGGTTTCAATGTCTTCCGCGGTAACATTTTCAGAATGCCCGATTCTTTTCAAAATGGTCCAACATTCTTCATATGTCCACCGGACCAGAGAATTTAATACTTGGCACTCACTTCACCACTTGTTCATGTTAATTAGAATGTCAAAATGTACATGACTATGATCATTAATGTTTACCATCTAATTTACATATAAATGTCAACATGCGGAAAGTATGCATTTTCTGTTACAGGCATATGACCAGAAAAACACATTG
>JAMKCH010022145.1:0-21464 GCA_023653785.1 Ophioderma brevispina
TCTGTATACCTTTTGTGGGGAGGCTGTTATTGGTTGTACATGTCGGTTCTTCACAGGAATTTTATGGACTCAGGGGTGGTCGCCTCATCTTGTACCCTTATTTGGGGGAGTTAGTCGGGTTGAGCACCACCTGTTCCATTTGCATCGCTGTCAGAAAGATTACATTCATTACATACTATGTAATTTAATGTTAAATACCCTAATCACAATGAATCATACTATATGTATTTGTATTGCTGCTACAAGATGTAGTTAACACTAATGCGGCATCATTTTTTAATTGCGTTGTGTCAGAATATATCTGTTTCGTAATACTAACACATTGTGTCAAATTGTTCATATTAATGGTAACAGATTCAGAAGCCCGAAAAATACTGGTTGCAAAACCATCTATGATAGTCATTACGTTGCATATTGGAATGCAACTGTGACTGGTCTATGAGGGTCACTCGTCATATAAGCTCATATAATCTTTTATAGAACTGTCGAACAAAGACTCTTTATAAAATTACTTCTCTAGTGAACCAAATGAACAATTTTACAACCAGTTTGAACAAAATTTTAAAGCCCCAGGATACAAACCTGGGCTGTTATTGCCTATTGTACTAAACCTACAGATCATAGACTGTACCTATAACCTTTTTTGAACCCTATAGTAGGCAATAATGTTTTATCAATATAATCTTTTAAAACGATTCGAACCATTCTATTTTGTTTCACCCTTTACAACGGCCCGTTTATTTGTACATGTTCCAACTAGGTTGATTTTTGGTAAACTTTGATATTTATTTTTGGACAATTTCACAGTAGATTAACACCAAAATTGTTTCTTTCTTTTGCATTTGTTTGGAGACAAATCTATTATATTGGACTATGTTGCATGTAAAATGGGCACGAGCTCACCCAAATATTCTGCAGGTGTGATTTGAAAATAAAAGCGTTTCCAATGATATCAAATCTCAGGTATTGATGAGGCAGAGGATCAGGTAATACCCTTGTTAAAAAAAATGTAATTCAAATTCTTTTGCTTGACTTGTACATTCTCAATGCGTGCTGGGCAGACAATATGTTTTTGTGTTGTCATTTAATGATGTAATTCAGAACCACAATTGCTACGTTGCGTGTTTATGTGCTAAGTGTTTGAAACGTGCTACGAGCCTGAAAACATGAATATAATTAAGTTCAAAACTCTGGTTGGGATTTTTGCTCATTGTTTATATTTCCGCATATAAATGTTCATAAACCTAGATTCCTGAATTGGCATGTCAGGTTTATAGTTGCCTGTCCATTTGAACGAGGTTGTATTGAAATAGTTAAATGTGGCACAAAGAGTTCAGCATAACATATTATTTATATTTATTTAGATTTAATATAACGTTTGTCTTTTTTCGCCTCGTGTTCGTGTTGCAAACTTACAACCTCGAGCGCGTGGTGTGTCAAAATAGGTTGTGTCAAACTCGACTTTTGATGCCGCTCGAGCTTGCCATTGACAGCACACGACCCCCTTCATAATTCCTCAAATTCCCGGAGATTCCCTCATATCCAATGCATTCTAAGTATAGTAGCTTATAGTCCCCGTTTTCATGCCAAATGAAACCAACCAATATTCCACCTCGTAACTTTCGCTACACCTCCTAAAAGTCTCCGTATGTTTTATTCTCAAAACTCTCCCGTGCAACTAAATGACCCCGGACAACACATGCACGGAAACCTTCTTTTGCAAGTAATATGTAAATGTGAGACATTGCCGCAAATGTTTGCAAAAACGCTTGTTTATGACATTTTAAATCTCAGAAATAAATTATCTTTTATTTAGGACCAAATTAATGTATCATAATATTAATTTTGGTAAAGAATAACCATTTTCTAGCATTACAATATGCTTTTTAAGAATAGGGCGATATACAACAGCACCTAACAATTTTATTATAATTAATAGTACATGTAGCTATAAATCTGTTAACCAACAAGGTTAAATAGCTCCCCTAAATGTTTTTTTTTTACAATTTACAATTTTTAATACAAAATCTTGAAACCATATAACATTTCCTCCATATCCAACGTTTTGTTACACCTACCGATTAGACCAGGCCTCCGTTTCTCTCAATTCAATCACATAGCGTCCCAATGTCGTTGCAAATGACTACTAGTATACACAGATATATTACAAACCTGGGTTTTCCTGTGTCATTTTGCATAGCAAAGGAACAATGTAACAAAACTGTTTGAAAATGTTGTTTTACTGACATTTGGCATATGTTTCATAACATATCACTAGCATCTCCATTGGGAATTTTCAATGACTTTCTCAAGTCCAATTTCCATGCATGGAAAGTCTTCAAAATTATTGATTTTGTATTTTTTCTTAACCCCCTTTTTTTTTATTCTATTCCAAGTGTGCAAATTTACCATTTTGAATAAGGACAATGTGGATTTTACAAGGAAATGGGCCTTGTTGGACCTAATCTAGTCAGGAGGAATAGATAATTACCTAGACTATTACTCCGTAGTCCGACAGTGTTAGTAAATGGAGCTCTTTCTACTAGGCCTCATATTCAAGCAATGCCATCCTGACCTATAATACATTCAATGAAGTTTTGGCCAGCATCGATTAGAGGAGACGAGGAGGCAGAATATGTGGCTTGTTCACCTGTTTTATGAACGATTTAAGATAATCTGGCATTTCATGTTTACCTGAAGTGCAAAGAATTTGTGTTTCCTTCTTAATATCCAAAACACAGCGCTCAAAAGTCAGTAAACATTCATTCATCTGTTCCACTGGATCCATTGCATAAACACTATTAGTCAACTTTCGTCCAGAATGTGTTTAGAGTCAAGTAGCTATAAATACGTTTTACGTTGACTTGAATGATTTCATCGTATTACACATAGTTTCATAGATTTAGCCGCTGGGAATTGTCCTTTCCTCCACTGCACATCCCCTTATTCAGTGCCAATACCTTCTGAACAATACTAGAGGTGAACACGATGGTTGAATCGTCGACTATAGTATATTCAACCCATCTTTGTTGTGTCCACCCAGAGAAAAGTTTTTGACAGAGTCGATTAGTTGTGATAGGAGACAGTAAAAAAGAAATATGTGGGCCCCCGATCACCTGTTTCTACACGAGCTAAGATATCGGGGGCCTTTCATGTAGAATCAGTTTTACATAGAGAGTGCGCGACTTTTGTGTTCCTTTTATCCACATACACGACACGGGCGCTCAATGCCTTAACATTCATGTCGACTGAATATTGAATACCAATGAAGCACATACGATAGCAGCATTTTCTTAGCGTTAAATGTAATTCGCTTATACGTTGACTGAATGCTTTATGAAGCATAGATTTGATTTTTCTCTGATATCGGCCTCGATGGTTCCAATAGATTTTAAGCGTGGCTTTTTAATTTAGACCACTATGCACTGCCGCCTCTTCAATCCCATACCTTCTTAAATACTATGTGAACGATGGGTTGAATCTCTATAGTTGTGGTTTGTGGGTTCCAACTACACAGGGCTGCACGATTTTCCCCTTACTCACGGTGTCCACCTATCTTAGTGAGGTTTCGTAACCTGACCCATCTGACACCTTTTTTCTGACACACTTATGAATTCGGAACCCTTCGCGGAATAAGCACAGTTTATTCCGTTAAAGCTGGTATTTGTGTTTGGTTGATCTATGAACACTTTCCCTGTACTGGTGCGCCAGGGCTTGCTCGGTGTGACACCATAGAATGAGTCAGGTCCAGTCTTTCAAACTCGTGGACTCGAGTCCGGACTCGAGTCCGAGTTCGGACTCGAGTCCTACAACACTGTAGAATGTGTATTTATCTACATTTTTTGGTTAAGACACGCCTGTCCAGAGGTTCCTAAACTTTGAATTTTTCATTATTACTCCCCATTGGCGCCTACTGTAGAGGTTGAGCACTTTCTGACTATTCACTGGTACAGAGCAGTGCTGGTTCAAGGGCTTGCTCGGTGTGACACCATCGATTGTGTATTTATATACTCTTCTTTTGGTTAAGTACGCGCCTGGCAACATCAATCCGCCTGAGGATTCGTATTACCCGATGATCGTGAGGGTATTCCGTGTTGCCTCAACCGTCCTGCAATGTAAAATAAATGTGCAAACACTATCAATCATCAAGTTTATTTCATCATCAAAAGAATATACTCAAATTCATATAATTTAATTTGGAAATACAATAGAATTATATAATTTAAACGACATTAATTGTGAATGAGATGGGAACACTACTAACGCTTGACGTGAATGTTGTAGTGCCCGTAATAAAAGATTATAATACTACACGCAATTACATAAGTTAAGGGACTTTATGAACTTTATATTTATCACTTTTAGAAAAATTGGCCGATTTGATTGAAAACAATGGATAAGGCATATAAGTATTTGGTTCAAAAAGAAACCTTGTCTATCATCAGCAATAACTAGCAATAATAAAGTGGTTTCCCTATACAAACACGCGGGAATTTCAGAGAAATATCGTCACTGAGCAAGGAAACCTCTATGTGGCATTTGCCCTTTAAAATCCAAAGCTGCTATGTGAAAATGGAACGTCATTTTCAAACCTCCTCCTCTGTGCAATTACAATTTTCATCAATAACTGTAGCAACAGAAATTCCATAATTCAGAGTAAACATTCTGATTGTATTTTTTTTTCGCTACAGTCAATCTATTCTAAAGGTTTTTAACTTTGGTCGTAATCAATTTTATTTCAAAGTGGACCTAGAGGGCTTTGTTTCATGCAGTAAATAGCACATATAGTTGAGGCAGTTACGGGGGATATGCTGCCAAATCGTTCAATTTTGAAGAAGCATGAACCTATTGTACATGACTTCTATGGCATCAGAGGTTTCCGGAAAAAAATAGACCCAAAATATTACGCCCCTAGTGGCCGCAGACTGAAGTTCCCAAAATGCCGCCAAAATAAACCGTTTTTAGCCATAATTCTCTTTCTACAGCACCTCAGAGGCAAGATTCAAGTGCCTATACCTATGTTTTTGATACAAGGAACCCTTTGGTGCAAAAAGCGTAATGACGTAGGGAATATCCAGAGGTTTAACAGAGGGCGACGAAACTAGAGACGTAACGTAACTTAGGGGACTTGTAGACAGGGCAATATTTGCTATGCGGGGACGAGGAATATGAGGGTGTCAAGGCAGTGTTACTTAAATGTAGAGGATAAATGGGGCAAGTTCGTAGGGATGCGGGGGGGATCGAATTAAAGATCGGCCAATTTCACGGCGGGTGGGATACGTAGTGAAAGTTAACGGTGGTGGTAAGGTGGGGGAGTCGCAGCTGGAAAGTAATAGAGAGCTCGGGCGGAGTGGTAGGTGGAACTATTGGGCGCGGTGCAGTGTGTTGGTCTGGGGCGTCTGTTGTTTGGCGAGGAAGGGCGTTGGAGGCGGGGGTTGGGAAAGACTGGTCGAAGTGGATGAGGATTGGAAGGGAACCTGGAATATGGCGGGAGGAATAGGGATTGGAGGGGGCAGGGTGGGGGGCAGGAGACTACTGAGGGGGGTGGAGGGCTGTAGGTTGGATGAGTGGTTGGAGGGGAAGAGATCATGGTGGGGGTGTGGGGGAGGAGGTTGAGGTGGGCTGCATGATACAAATGTTGGACTGGTTGGGACAACGAGAGGGATGGAGGATGTAGAAGCCTGATAATTTTCCTCCAATGGTTCCATCATTCCACTTTTTGAGATGGCCGCCATAATTGCCCAATTCGGTGAAGTCGAACGGCAACTGGTCGCAAAAGCCCTAAATTCACGGATTCTCGTGACATGTTAGAGGTGCCAACTGCCTAACGGGTAATACCTTTTCGGAGTTCACTGGGCGTCCCCCTCAAATCTCAAGAGCACAGCGGATCAAAGTGTCACCGCGAGCAACTAGACCAGGGTAAGCAGGGAATTAGAGGAAGCTACCCCCTCCAATCATTAATGCATGGGGCGCTCAGCCAACCGCTACCCCCTACCAGGGCTATCGGGCCTCAGAAGCAGGAATGTGCACCGCTGTAAAATAGTTTAGAAGCTGCGTGTAAATGACAGAGGAGTAAGGGCAAGGACAAAGGTTTGGGATCCATCAATGGTTGTTTTGGTCAAGGCGGCCAAGCCGTCTCCTATGAGCGTACCCATGACGCCCTCCTTGCCACCTGTGGGTGGCGTCTCTCATGACTTTGCAGGGCAGGGCAGGCAGTGACCGGTGGGACCTTTGGGACACTTCTCACGTGTAGCCCAAGGATATTGTATCAAGATTTTCACGTCCTGTCTACCCCATTCCGAGGGGTGATGTATTTCATACCTTAAGTTCCACGAGACACTCCAAGTGGGACAAGCTCCGGCGGTTGAATACTGCTTTGTTGGCCAACTTGCCGTGATATACCTCTCGATTGCAATTCGGAAGGTCTTCTACTCCACCTTTTTTTATTTTATTTTTTTTTTTTAACTTACAAACCTTTAAACCGGTTTATCTGACCCCCGCACTTCCTTTTAGACCCTTAACACAGTACTCAGGTGGTCCTCCCATGCAAATCTTGCCATAAACAACTCACGCGAGCTGTGGCTACTACCTTCTGCCCTGAAGCACTGCGTCCACTCTTGACCTCAGAAGGAAAAGTATCTTGGTCCAATGATGACGGTAATGACCACAACACAAGAGGGAGGACAAAAGCCCTCGGTCTCTTCAATGATACTCTTATAGAAAGTGGTGCAGGCTCCGAACATTGCTCTAATAGCGTCCCATGTATGGGGCGGAGAACATCCTAGTGGACACCTCTCCCGGAAGGGCACAAAATGCCAGGCCTTCAATGAAGAATCGAGGTGTCCCGTCGTAGATGGCACCTCCTTCCAGCAGTTGTGCTGTCATATTTAGAGGCTACAGCGTATCCATGTAGACCTAGTTTGCCTTCGCCGTGAATCACCAGCTTCCGACGTAATACTCGTGGAGTCGAGATCCCCCCTTTGCGATGATACCAGAGTCTTCGAGAAGGTTTCTCAGTCCGACAACGTACTGGTTCTGCTGGTTAAGCGAGCTAGCTCTCATGCGGTCTCGATTGTTGTTCCCACGGCTTCTAGAGCTGCTAGTCAGAGACCTTGTATTTCTCCTCAGGACGGAGATCTGGTAAGCAGTCCTCCAGGCGACCCGTTCGGTCCCGGAGCGTACCATCCCCGCTCTCAACCTGACTGTCTGGCGCATTTCCGTCATTGTACATTCATACGAGACTTTCTGAACACTGCTGCGGGACTGCTGAAGGACTACTGCGCTCCTTTCTCCAGGCAGGGCGGAGAATCTTACGATTCTCGACTCCGTCGGTTCTATAGATGGTGCGCCAATCGCCTGAGATCGGTCCGCTGTTGCGTCTGTAGGGCAATTGGGAATTTCCTATAGAAATAGAGGGTTTTGGTGCCCTGTTTCTCCAGGACCAGGCATAGCCGCGGGACGGGGTCAAAGAAACCTTGGTGCCCCCACTAAAGGTGGTATCAAAGCATACTGAAGACAAAACCGGTTTTCATCTCCTCGCCCTCTCCCTTAAATCCCTAAATGCCATTTTGCTACTTTCATAAATACACAGAGCGGACCCCTGTCTCGTGTTTACAGGGAACTGCGCTCCTAGATCTAACACACAAATACCGCTATCTCTTTTTTGCGGTGATCTCAGGTTGGTAGCCATTTCCTCTAGGGACATAATGGATATAGTCCAGCAGCGTGGAGGAGGACTCTTGCTAATGCGCTCTGTGTGCCGTAGAACGTGGGGACCAATCAGATCTGTAAGTAATACGGGGATACTCAAGTAGCCTACCTTCCCTTTTCTGTCTTGCCTACCGCCTGAGACTACCATGAATACTGTGCAAAAGTAATGTCTCGGATGGTAGCTACCCGGGGGGTGGTGGTTGGATGGGGTGGGTTACTCCCATACGGAAGGATATGGGTGTCAGACGCGGGTCGTTCCAAACCCAGGGCATCGGGTGGGGGTCCCACTGAAAAATAGAGGTCTTTGGGTGATGGTGAGCCAATTGCCACAAAATGGGGTTTTTCACCATAAAAGGAGAGCCAGAGCTCAAGATAATGAAGGTACGGTGTAGGGTGAACGTGGACGCGGAGGGGTGGGGGTATTCGGGTGAAGGCTCCCGGGGAGGAACAACGAACGAAATATGATTGGAGTGTAGGGGTTGCATATGCAAGATAGCTTAAAGACAGGTGTAGTAAGAAGGATGGGGGGTGAGATTTGAGGTCCAATCTAACAGGAGAATTGTGGAGTCGAGGCAGGCCGCGGATAAGAGGGTGGGGAACGAGTGACAAATTTACAAAAGTTTCAACACAATGGGGTCTTTTAGGTGAGATTTTTGCAAAATTTTCTAACACATAGAGGTCCTTTGGGTGAAACTTTCCCCCAAAAATAGGGTCTTTTGGTGACTGTTTTAAATTTTCAACAAATATAGGGTCTTTGGGGTGGCAATTTTAAAAGTGGGTCTTTGGGTGACAGAATGCTGAAAGAGGGTCCGTAACAGCCTGACTACGGGTCACATCCAATATGGAGGTCTCCCCCCAGTAGCTAATCGAGACAGCGGAATATTTCCTTCTCCTAATGAAGAAAAGGGGGAACACCAGCGACCTAAGACGCCTCCCACCAATGTTTTATTCAATTCAATGCAATTCAATCAATTTTAGTTGAACTTCATCATCCACAGCAGTACACGACAAAAAACATGCAATACAGAGTTAATTTCAATATGGATAATGTACAAACCGCAATATTTACCAACTTGCATAATATTAAATAAGGTTGAACTGTGTATGTGAAGAACGAGGTCACTGCTAACGCGAGGGCGTGAGGTGCAGTGGCCTCTTTTTTAAGTTCTACATTTTGCAAAATATAATATCACAAGACAAATGTCCCTAAAAGACAAACAAACAGACCAAACAAACAGCTACTAGGAAACAAGGAGGGGAAGGAGGGAAGGAGGGAAGAAGGAGGGAGGAGGGAAGGAAGGAAGGGTGGAAGGAAGGGAAGAAGAAGGAGGAAGGGAGGAAGGTGAAGGAAGGAAGGAAGGAAGGAAGGGAGGGAGGGAAAGGACAGAGAGCAACGAGGGAATGAAAGGATTAAAAGGTAGAGAGGAAGAAGCACGGGAAGAATGAGAGAGAGGAAGAACAATGAAAAGACAACGAAGGGACGAGCGGGAATTAAGGACTAAAAGAGAAAGGAAGTAAGACGGACCGTTGAAGGGAAATAATAGGACAAATCATGAAGGAAAAGAAAAAAGCCAAAGTCAATAAAAAAGGACGTTATCCCGCATACTCAGAGTTATAGATATTCTGATGTCCTCTTCATTCATCGATTTGAAGGCAGGCGAAGGTAGAGATTTAGAGTCATTGAAAGAAGATTCCAGAGCAAAGGTCCTTGAGTTCTAGAAGTTTTGCTGGCAATGACATAATTCTTTGCATGTGGGACGGATACATCCCCTATATCTGGATGTTATAATGCTATAATGGGAACGATTTTAAAAAACATCATCGAGAAGATCCCTCAGTGAGAACCCGTGATGGAAACTGATACATGAAGGTTGCCATGAAGCTGAATATCATGTATTTTCAAAAGTTGACATGGAGGAGAACAAAGGATCTGGTGATCAAGCCCCATAGATCGTACAGTCCGTATAACCACCTTTTGAAGGAGAAATAAAGATTCAAGCTAGCGTTTTTGTTAGGATCACACAAGATCATAGCAGCATAAGACAATAAGGGAGTACCAATAATTTATAGCGAGTTTTAATGGATCTGAGGAAGAATGGGCGACTTACGGATGATTCCATGTTTTGGAGACAAATTTAGAAACATTTAGAGTGTGAGCACGCCAAGATAAATTATCATCATTATAGGCCTAGGAATTTAGTTGCCTCAACCTGTTTTGGATCATGTATATCAATTTAATATCGATTTTATGTTGTTGTATTGCTATGCTATTTTTGAAGATCATGTATTTGTCCTTTTAAATATCGAGACCGTTATTTACTTTAAACCAATTAGAAAATTTTATTAGTTCATCATTAATATAATTTAAGTTTGGTCATGATGTAACAGAGAATATGTTATCAGCAAATAAATAACAGTTGGGATTTTAGAAGCATGAGGGAAGGTCTTAATGTACTAATAAAAAGATTAATGGGTCGTATGATCGGAAACGCCCTGAGGAACTCCACAAGTATGGAGCAAAGCTGGCCAAGGTGTTGTTGAAGAGGACGCGTTTGACGTCCTACCAGAAGAGAACTTCTGATCCAATTGTGTGGCAAGGCCTCTGATCCATAGTTTTTAGTAATGTTATAATTTATGGTATCAAAGGCCTTACTTAAATCAAGAAAGATCCACTGTGTGTAGTTTTTGTCCAAGTTATCAGTTATTAATAAAATAAGCTCATTAATTGCCATAGGCGTTGATCGTTTAGGCCTAACCCGAATTGCAGTGGAGTCAGGGAAAATAGTATGAATATTCATTCAATTAAAAATAATCGGGCATAACATTTTTTTCAAGTTGCTTGGATATAGCTGGTAGAATAGATATAGGCCTTAGTTGGGGGAAACGTGCTATCTCCAGCCGTTGAAATAGGATAACAATTAGCTACTTTTACATAGTGATGGAACAGTACCCGTTGAAAGGGAAATATTAAATATATGGGCGAGACTTGACTAATTGGATGATGATTTGCTTAAAGGTTCCCTCGGCCCGATCGCAATATCCTCGTCCCCAGAGCCCCGGATTTTACCGGATGGTCAGACTTTGGTATCAGAGAAAGCTACTATTTGCTCATTCCTTTGAATCTTAGCGCTAAAAGCTGTTTGGTTTGGATGTTAGAGCAAAAATGTAACCCATTTTGGTCCGACCAATATTAATTTTTACACGGTGCCGATGGGACTCAAAAATCACGTTTTTTAGCTCTCACAACAAAATGGATTCAAATATTGGCATGAATTTTGCGTATGGAGTTTTGGGTTCACGGTCATTATCATATGAAAACTTCATATCGTGAAATTCGGGCCATCCTCCTTTACGCAATTGTTGCTGAATGTCATCAGAACCGCTGCTATAACTGTTCTTCAGCTTAGAGTTGTTAGGTCAGTAATTTCCTCAGGCATTGTAGGGGTGAGATAAACTACTAGATTGTTTTATAGGATGACAGAAAGGCTTGACATCTTAAGATGGTTCAGAGATATTTTTCCGCAAGGACTTTACCGATATTCGCAAAAAATCTTCACCTGCATGTCTCGGAAAGATTGTACTCAATTTGGAGAAACAATTGGGTTAAGGACGATTCACCATGTGTTGGCGGTTAATCGTCCGAAATAGTGCGCGCTGCCGTGACTATATTTCACGGTAGTGTACGTTTTATATGTGGAGGAGGTTTTGGTCGGCCCAAACGAGACATAACTGCTAGAAATCTGTATTTTAACAATATTTCTTTGCAATTACAACTCTGGCCGCCATCTTGAAATCCAATATGGTAGCCACCTAAGACCAACTTTGACACGAAAGTTTCAGGTGCTATCAAAACCATAGATATATACACCTGACTTTAATCAGAACTGCTAGAGAACTGGACTATGGCCTAAATGGCAAATTTTGACAGCCATTTTTAAAATTTCATGCGGCCATCTTTTGGCAAATTCAATATGGGCAGCCTCAAATAAAATCTGAGATCCCCACAGTTCAATTGTTAAATAAAACATAGGTTTTGACACCTCAATTTGGTTTAGTTGCTGTAAATTAAAGTATGTCACAAAACCACTGTGAGTTTTTGGCGGCCATTTGCAATCAATATGGCGGCCACCAGGGGCGTAATATTTTTTGGTCATTTTTTTTCGGATCTCTGATGCATAGAAGTCTGTGCAAAAACCCAAGTTTCATGCTCTCTTCAAAAAATGAACGATCTTCTGCTTAACAGCTCTACTATCAGACTTTATTCTGGATAAAATGTTCTTGAACATAAATTAATATAAGTATCTATTAACCAATCAGGGCACGTATTAGTATTATTAAACATTATTGACCTTAGCCACGCTAGTTGGTAGACACGACTTCCGGTCACGACAAATGACTGAGTGTCCAAATTGTGGACCGGGCGGTTTTAGAAGTTGGAAATGGCCAAAACGCTACGTTTAGAAAACAGTTTTAACGACCTTCAGTTCAGAATATCATTTGACAGAAAGTTTCTGTGCACATTCAGCCTTTGTATTCCATATTTTCTGATTTCGGTACAACAATACACTGCAGTCTGGAGCTAGTCTGAGCCTTAGTGCAGGTCCCATACTAAAATTTGCTGTTTCTGGAGAGGTAGAGTTAGCTAAGTCGACCACCATCGATAGTGTGTGTTTTTGTACACGGCATGGCGACTCGACAAAAGATGGTTTGCAACTTCTGGTAAAAGGGTGTTTTCATAAAAATATTTTTGACACAAAGTTTAAATATATTTTACTATCGTGATATGAAATACGTGGTAATACTGTCAATGCGTGTGATTTAAAGATTGCACCTGACAGCTACAGCTGTCGTTTCACAGCAACATGCGGTGTTTACCGTATTTTACCACGTCGAATCGTCGCATTCTGTCATTTGGATGCACATTTGATAGTTTGTACCAGAACTTGCTAGATACAAAGTATTCCGTTTACAGTTGTGAAAATGTATTGGTGGCTGCACTACCAAATCCCCTTGGCAGCCATGTTGGTCGTGGTGAATCATGTCATTTGGAAAGACATTGACCCTTGTTCAGCTTCATTGGAGGTAGGAGAGAAGAGAAAGCTCTTCCCTAATTGTATTACGCAACGCCGATTATCCCACTTATCCACTTGGCAACTCTTGTAAAATCATAGACCAACAAAGGCCGCTTCTCGGCGGGATAGTCTTTCATGTTCCATGATCATCGCCGACCGAAGCTGGGCACGCTCATTTGAACAAGACTGACCTGTGCCAGAAAGGTTAGATCCCGATGCGCAGTGGTTGTTTTACATGTGGAGACGAACACAAGATAGTGGTCATTACGCCGAAATTCTGATAATTCAGGTCCGAAAAAAATCGAGATAGCATGATTCCTAGATGATTTTACATTATTTTAGTTTTTTGAAACTTGGATGTTTTGGAAACGCCGTATTTCTTAAAGTATGATATTTGGAGACGAAATCTAACTTGAAATTGGGAAGAAAATGCCGTATCTAAACAAGGCACACCAAACCTTGAATTTGATTGTGCCCTGTGTTGCCCGTTTTCTGCAATTTGTCGCCCCCGAAGTTGGGCATATAACACAGAATCGCAATGTTTAGTTTAAGCAATAATTGTAAAATTGTGCATTTTGTTATGAAGCATCACATTTGGCAGAGAGGAAGATATTAAGTTGGAAAACCATTGGATATGGAACCACCTGCACAGAGTTCAAGTTCAATGTCACTAGAGGTCACAAAAGGTTCAATTGGAGGTCCAAATACATTAAAACATGCAGAATAAGTTTGCATAACTCTAACATCATAACATTCTCAGGATCTATTTGTGACATACATTTCGACTTAATCCAAAGACGGTCTTCTTCATTTAAATGGACACGAGATTTTATGAGGATCAATTTGTATAAATTTGCGCTTTTTGTAGAATATCAACCGAGGCCATTTCGTAGGTTTATTGAACAAAGAAAAAGAACCAAACACTAAGTTTGAACTCCCCTTCTGTCCTGATCGTCCCCATAAACAAGCATCTCGGATTCTGTCATGCCAAAAGAAATACAAATCAAGTGTTACATGAAATGGCTTTTACGGCTTATTCCCTCCAGGTGATTTAATATATTGGTAAAATTGTTAAAAAATGCCTGTATGTTCTCTTATCTCTTTAAGCTTAATACATTACATAACATGGAACATTTCCTTGAAGAGATACAGGACATAGCTCACTGGGATACATTTACGGTGAATTGTTTGAAAATGCTACAAGTCAGATCACATTTTTTAATCACCAAAGCACAAAGAGGAACAATCGTATTTATATATTTATACTTTGACACTGTCATATTGTAATCAATAAACCCAAACACTACTTTAGAAACATTTTATTTCAGAACGTGGTGGTGCTAGGTGAAGGCGTAGGGCATAGTGGTGTGACCCCCCCCCCTCCACAAAAGTGTAAATTCTTAATCGTGATTCTCCAATTCTACTCCGTGGACCGTTTTGCATGAACGTTATGGAAATTCACTGCCACCTAAGGTTAAATTTTGCGCCTCGATACCCCCAAAAAACCATTTCTGGTGCTTGTGGTTGTTCATCTTTAATGATTGAGGTTTGACTTTATTGGTTTCTTTGACTTCCCCAAACATCTTGCTCAATTAAAAGTTAATATCGAACA
The DNA here is from genome assembly GCA_023653785.1 of Ophioderma brevispina. Classification (NCBI taxonomy): domain Eukaryota; kingdom Metazoa; phylum Echinodermata; class Ophiuroidea; order Amphilepidida; family Ophiodermatidae; genus Ophioderma; species Ophioderma brevispina. Next base: position 14,395 of record JAMKCH010022145.1, read on the forward strand.
CCCTTCTTTCCTCCTAGACAGTATTCGCCTGTGAATGTTTGCCCCGCCCCCAGCCCCCCTTCCCCACCAAGATGTGTTGAACCAAATGGCAAAAATACATTGATCTAGGGCCATCAGCCTAGCCCTAGGCTCCTTGTTGATATCTCCATTGATAACTGAATTTATCTGTATATTTCCTAAACATGAATACTATGAAAAGATTTTGATTAGGCCTATTGCAATAACCACGTACACAAGCTCAATGTTTAAAGTGCTGAAATGCAATGTGCAATCAACATTGCTCGATGTACATTACAATGCTTTGGTAAAAATATGCGTATGAGGAACGTCCATTTTTAACAATACTATGTACACGGATCATGTGCTTAAAACGTGTATTTTCTCTGAAGTTAAAATCGGATAAGCGCCAAGGGTCTCATTATTTCACCAAAATGTGTCCAACTTCGGTACAAAATTGAACAACCAGGGCAACTTCGGACACTGAAGTTTGATGCCATTGTTTAGATACGGCATGTTCTTCCCTTCAACCTTAGATGTTGTTTCCAAATATACCTTTAAGAAATAAGGCGCTACAAAACATTCATTCAGTTTTTAAAAGGCCCGAAAAGTACGAGTTAAAACGAGAATCACTGTACTCATCTTAGGAACCTGCTATCTCTACGCTTTCCTAATAAATGACCACAAGTGATCCGAAATGATCTTGTTTACCTTGAAGATGATTGACGGTGACGTGGTTCCATGTCCTAAAAATAAATCAATACTCAAGTATTTATTGTAAACATTTATGCCAATTTCATGCTTTTATCACAGAAATGCACACTTCTTACCAGATTGTCGCTATCCGCTACTAGTCCACGATGCAATGTTGATGCACATGCTCTCACATTCATACGAGCTCGTGTTGTATTGTTCCAATACAATAGTTTTTACGACCTGTTTTACGGGCTGCGATGTGATCATTGGTCAAAGGATTTGGGAAGAAGCTTTTCCCTTCTCTCCTACCTCCCTGATTCAGATAACATAAATTTGATGACATTGCAGTTCTCCTGTGTCCTTGTATTAAAAAAAACAAAAAAACAAAAAAACATCGATCGACCTACCCTCCCGATTTTCAGGCCAAAAGGGCAACCAACATATATTTTTAGGCCTAACAAGGATACCAAAATATACAGAGGATGAGTAAAAACAAGCAAAGATAAGATAAAATGCTCACCCCAACTTGCATGACAGGAAGAAAATTAAAACCACAAGACACCAACACCACGTTTCGGCAGAATAAACCTGCCTTTACAATGATAAAGATGCATTCCTCAGAGAGAATGGTGTGGTGTTTCTCATTTTAGTGTTTTTACTGTAAACTTGATACAACCTGTCCGAAATGTCACGTTTTTTGTTTGTCTTGTGTTTTTTAATTTCTTCCTGCCATGCAAGTTGGGATGAGCATTTTATCTTAGCTAATCTATTTCAGTAAAGATAAAAAGTAGCGAGGATTTCAATTCGGAAACGAAAACAACTACAGTATGGAAAACATTTAAATGGACGGAAAGCAAGAAAGCAGTCATAAAACTCTTATTAAACTCACATTTCGCTGTATTCTGGGAACTTACTACATCTTAAAACGGCAATGCACGAACGTTTCTTTCGGGGGTCCACTGTGAGAAAGTAAAAGAGAACCAATATTGGGATTTGGAATATGGTGGTTGGAATTAACTTATGCCTATTTGGAATATAATTGTGCTCTAATATAAAATGGATATTTGGAATATCCAATAAGAACAAATGATGTATTGTGGAAAAGATCGTAGATCATTGGTTTGAATCCCTTAGGGAGACTTTCATTTATTTCTTGAAAACTAAATTGTAATCTGAAGATATGGTAGAGACATTATCGAAGGCAAATAGTATTTTTTTTATCAGTGTCTCATTAAAACTGGTATTTTCCTCTGGCCAAATAATGCCTGGGGTAATGATAATATAAGACGCAATAGGAGAGTTCTGTTCGTTAGAATCACTACAAACGATTTTTTGAATGACTTCGCATGGAACAGATTCCCCAATTTGCGAATGGTGAATATATTAAAATGTATGTAATAATAACTGTTTAACTTACACAAGTTGATTACGGTAGTCATGCCATTTCAAAACCCTTTGAAAAGCAAGATAAGGATCGAGACTGAGTTTGCTTTGAAAAAAGTAATACTCATATTTTAATGTTAAGTTTTGAAAAAGCTGTATATGTTTCTTGGCCAATTCGAAAGACATCTATAGATTGTTGAATCCAACAACAAACGCCCGTTCTGCATTCAGTTACTGAGAATTTACATTTAATATGGAACAAGGCGAACTCGTAATTACGCGATGCGTAGAAATATGTTCCCTGCCGAATTTCGCGATCATTTGGGAGTGACAACGAATTTCACACCCACGCCCCTTTAATACCCGAGACCACTAGACCACCCCACTTAAACCATGCAATGTCAGATGTTGAAGGTGGAGTTAATAAGATTATAAAAGTGCCTTGGAAGTATGTTGCGAGTGGAGTATATGCTACAAGAAATGACGTATTGGAATTAGCACCTTCAAGAAATGCAGCTTGATGGTAAGGAATAATCATGCCATTTGCAAATTATAAACACGCACAGATTTATCAGTTTCACACAAACGATGTAGGCATAGCCTTTTTCATGTAGCGAAGGAATTTAGCATATCTGCTGTACCGTTTCAGTGAATAACAATTGCGCATTTTATTAGCTCCTTTGCATACCTAAACCACATAACTAGAACCGCACAATATGTTCACACAAAAGATGTAAATGGCAATTATCCTTTGCAGGTAGTGACGGAATTTTTTGGCACATCCCGATGTACTGTGGTGTGCTCGAAACATTTATTGTGCATATTTAATTAGCTCATTTTGGCATACCTAGCCGTATATACATCGTGCACTTTTAAAGTGCGAAAAATGCATGCCAAAGTGTACTTCATATATGGCAAATAATTTGATAACTTATGTCTGTTTCATCATACATGATTTACTCATATTTAATAGCTCATTTGCATACCTAAAGCCTCATATATCATGACTTTCAAGCGCGAAACAATGCCATGCCAAGATATACTTCATGTGGCAAAAGAATTTGCATATCTTATGTCCGTTTCAAGTGATACATTAAGTATGGCATATTTAATTAGCTCATTTGCATACCTAAGCCGCCTATATCACACACTTTCCAATCGCAAGAACGATGCATGCCATGGTGCACTTCCATGAAGCGATGGAATTGTGGTGTGCTCGATATATCGTTTCAAAGATCCAGCATAGCAGGGTTTACATTTTTATCACAGAAATTCCGGGTTAACATTTTTCTCACAGACATACGACATAACGGACCTGACGACGTACGGACAGACGGACGGAGCCCATTTCATAGTCCCGTTCCGAACTTAGTTCGTCGTGACAATAAATTGTGATAACCTACTTTATGTTCAAACAGAGAGATAGAGTTTCAAACCAAGATCCATAGCTTCTAATTTAGTCTTTTATATAATCTCATGTAAGAGTAATCTCTATGAATGGAACTTTCTGGAACAGATGAATGTAACTTTTGTATATGTACTGAAGATTATGATCATTTTGTATTGTGGTTCGAAAATGTATTATTTTGAAACCATTTAAGGATTGTATATATTCCTTGTATGAATTCTTCCTTGGAAGTAGGTTTAGAAAAGATGGTTGAAACATCAAAATAACACGAATGGATTTTAATAACGTTTTTAATATCTTTGCAATATATCTCCATAATGAAAATAATATAAAATGAAACAAATCACTTTTCCGGTTTTCTACTTGTTTCATTAGAGATTTAAAAATTAGTCCAACTGCGACGAACAACAAAGAAACGATTACTTAAAATACATGAAATTTTTGAATGTACTCACAACTTAATAGGTTTGGCAGGATGGTGTAGCACTTAAAAGATCTCTTATTCAATTTGCTAGTCGAAAGGTTAGACATAATGGTGCTGTAGTCTTAGTTGTAGGCATGCCGATGATAATATTTGGAATGTATTGGCTCAGCTTAGTTCTCAGCTATTGGAGCTTTTTTAAATGCTGTAAGTCCATTGAAAGACCACTCATATAGGCACCCAGATCCATGCATTCTAGTCTATTTTACTTTGCATATAAAATCATGACTTTAACATATACGCTCTTGTATCTATTGCAAAGTAGCTAGAAATGGAATCATGTAGCTTGAGTAAGTCCAAAGACTAACCTAGTCAGTCTTTAGACTTGGCTCAACAGTACTTTTCTGGTGCCGACGACGCTAGTAGGCAAACTAATACTCACCTTTTTGCCATTTCAGTGAGAATAGTTGTATTTTGTGCCAGTTTAGTACATTTTTTATCCCTTTGCACTCAAAGCCAGACAAGGTAACTGCATAACCAAAGTAAGCTAGAAGTGTATCAAGACACCTAACTAAAACATAGTGAACCATCCTGGTTTGCAGGCGTAACCAGACCTTTGCAAATGGGGGGGGGGCTGAAGGGGTGCCAAGGCTTTTTTTGAGGGGGCAATTTGGGTCCTTCTCCATAGACAACTATACAAAAAGTCAGTTCATTTGGGGGTGGGCTGAAGTGGGGGGGGGGGGCTAACAGTTGTCTGGGTTTGGGCCCCCCCTCCCCCCCGCTGGTTACGCCATGCCTGGTTTAGACCTATACAATAGGTCTATGGCATTTTCGCGGCCTTTTGAATTGTGGCCTTGGCTACAACTTAACTGAGATTGACAATAATTGTATCTCACCAATAATACTCACCTTCGAGACTTATTCCAATAAAAACTGATCTATTGTGGGATTGTACCCTAAGTTAAGTTTTTAAGCTTTTGTATGATCTTTTGCGGCCATCTTGAATTTGGTCAATTTTCCCCCTTCGGTTAGATTTTATGATTACTAATTATTGTTAATATACTCAGTTGGAAAAGTCTGTGTAGAAGAGTAGGTTTACTGTCTGTTTAAATTTATATCGTTTCACATGATTTTACGTCTTTTTGGCGGCCACTTTGAATATCTTGGATACCAAGATGCATTGTTCCCGTCATATTGTAAGTAAAAAAAGACCGAACTTGACCCCTGTGTAAACTTAAATTGGCCCCTACTAAAATGTGACACCACAATTTGACACCACTAACTTACCTTGCCAGTGATGTAGCGGGTCCATATAACTCTACAGGTGTAAAACCTTAGATGTAGTCCGGGCATGAACGAACTCCCTCAATAAGGGCACTATTATATTCTTCTCCTGCTCTATTAGACTACCCCGCGTATTACTGCACCATATCCTTCTATTACCAAGTAATGGATGGCGTATATTTGATCTAACTCATCAATTCTTTTTCACATGATAACCACCCCCCCTGATACGATCCCCACTGGAGTGTTAAAGCAGAAGTTTTAAACAAAATCCTTAAAAACCTTTTAACCTCTCACAGGCGTACCCAGGATTTTGTCACCCGGTGGCGCCAAAATCTAGGCTGAACCACCCGCCCACCCCAAGAAAAATCGTATGGGTCCGGGGTGGCATTGTCCAAGGGCGCGTTTGGGTCTTAGTTCCGGTTCATACAGTGTGGTCCAAAAAAAGGTTTACACTTTTATATCTGCCACTCTCTCAAAATTGGTGGACAGATCAACCATTTTGAAGATATTTTATTAACTACAATATCTTGTTTAACCTGGTGAAAACGGCATTCAAACAAAGCTCAATAACAAAATGCGGCTTATAGGCGAAAAATGTGTCCAAAATTCACTTTGCACACACGTAAGTCTATTGGACAACCATTTAGAGTTAACAGAAATCAATACATTGCGTGACTGGAGGTCTACTCACTAACAAACTACTGACCACCCTACAAGTTTGTGTGAAGTGTGTGAAAATGAATGAGAGAATATCTCAACCGTGAAACTGAATAACTTGAAATGCCTAGTTACTAAAATTTAAGTTGATTTCAATTGGGGAGCATTTTACTTGAAAGATACATGCCAGTTTTTCCTTGTCCATGACTGATCGAGACTCCTGCTTGTACATTTTCGAAGTTTGCATGTTTGGGACAAATCCTAAAGAAGAATATTGGCAGAGCCGTTTTATTTTTAAATTTATAAAGAACTTGAAAATAAGTTGAGGTTCTTAATTCTTACCTTTGTGAGTATTATTAAATACCACTCCCATAACGGGGTGTGCTTGTTTCACTGTGTGTGTATCAATCTTGGCTATAATTCGTGACCACCAATATAGTGCCATTGAACTTAGACTTACTGTTTTGCACAGTGGTGTTTGACTCTTTTTTCCTCTAGATGGCCATTTGTCATTTCAGCTTGTTTCAACGCCGTTTTCCACCAAATTCCAACAAAATATTGTAGTTAATAAATAAATCCTTCAAACTATTTGATATGTCTAATTCTACCCACCTTGAGAAATTTGCAGATGGAAAAGGTAAACTTTTTTTTGGACACTCTGTATAATACAGTGTCCGTGTGCCTGATTAAGTATCCACCATGGATCATTCCTATTGTGGTTTCTCCAGTGAGTGCTGTAACGCATCATTTGTTTAAGCATGTAACCCCCAAGATGGCCTCATCCACAAGGCACGTTTATCCTACATGTTTGCTAATGGTAGCTAGACACTCTCTCAGCCCCGATTTTAAAAAAGCACATTTTAACGACGAATGGCGGCGTTATGTTTTGATTTTTTTTTAATAATACTTATTTTGTTCGCAATTTGTAAAAAAACTTGGCGTCAAGGCAAGTTGCCCTGATGCAAAAATGTCCCTATCCTGAAGGCCACTACCTGATTAAAGAGATATGGGCCCAAACGCACTAAGAGGGGGCCCAAACGCACTAAGAGGGGGGCCCCGACCCATCCGTGTGAAGTGGAAGATATGGCCGTAGCGGCACAGCTCGTGGGCGTTCCGCACCTTCGACACAAGAGTCTTCTTCTTCTTTCTTTTCTTATCGTGTCCAAACACAGTGTTTCTCAAATATGATCCAGCCGGAGTTGGGTACAGCCTTCCGCTGCT